>ML994164.1:0-36261 GCA_010093945.1 Delitschia confertaspora ATCC 74209 | reverse complement strand
CAAACCATTCTAAAAGACGACACAAAGTGCGCTAAAGGTCCAGCAACTGATTTAGAGTATAAAACCATTTATCTTTTTAAAAAAGGTGCATCGTTCTTAGAATATCTAGTAGAGGACCTTGACAATGAAAGATGAATGTATGAAGGAACTCCGGCTTTCCTTTACCTGTTGAAGAGGGCAACTATCACGAAAAATGTAGTTCCAAAAGTCCTGAAATAATACCAGACCCCAACCGCACTTTTTTGCCGTTCTCTCTGCCCCACACCCCCGCCCTCTTTACCACACCCCACAAATTCCAAAAATCGGCCTTGAACGTCTCTTTCCGCTTCCAACCCTTTCTCAATTTGTGCAATGTGGATATAATATATGGTTTATTAAAACTCAACAAATCAAATTAGCCCGGCTAGCTCAATCGGTAGAGCGTGAGACTCTTAAGCCTCCCGTTCCCTTACAAACGATTGGAAAAGTACATCTCAAGGTTGTGGGTTCGACCCCCACGTCGGGCTTTCTTTTTGTGTCTGTTTTGTTAGTTAGGAGGGGTTAGAGATATTGAGATAGAAAGGGTGTGAATTAGAAAGAATTTGGTCCTTTTTTGGGGGATGGGGGGGAGGAACGAGTCTTTTTCTCCATAGAATGAGGACGGGAAGAATATATATGAAATAGGAGATGGTTATTTATGTAGTGGTGATTTTTGGGATTGGGTGGGGGATATTGAGGTCAAGTTTTGCGGAGACAACGCGCAATAAACACTCCGCTTCAAGCCCAACGTCTTATAATTCTCCCACAGCTGGTAATTGCATGACATGTCTATTCCACGTTTATCCTTCGCGTTGTCTTGCTAGCCCGGTCTCGTTCTGTCTCAGAGCTGACACAAGCGTTTTACATTCCCTCAGTATCTCTACCTCTATATCAATCTACAGTTATTATTATTCCAACTTGAACCGGAGGAGGATGGTTGTTCTACGCACTAAAAATTCCGCTGAAAACGAAGCATCGTGATGTTTCCCAGTTTTAATCGATAGAATATATATATTTCTTTTTAATTTTTCTTTCCTTTGCTTCCTAAATCCATAACCCTATCATCTTTTGGTATGAATCCTACCACATCAGACGTTCAAGTCCCCAGCACTATGATACGCAACACAGGACCCTAAGACATACTCCTCCCTTTTGTCTTTCCCATTCATTCCAGTTCACACACAGTGGATATTTCCCGAGCACTTGAAAAAAATTCTTATCCTTCCATTTTGAACATATCAGAGAGCAATATATCCTACCTAAAAGCTAGCATCACACTTCAAGTCAAAGACAGCGTAAGCTATAATGGTTATTTCATCCCAACTTCATTTTCCTGCTAACTGTGTTGCGTGCTACCAGTAGCTGGACACAGCAACACAGGACCAACTTAAAAACCTTAACATGAGGGCCGAATCCGCAACCTGACTTCGGCAGTGTTCGGCATTTTGGAGAAACTACCTAATCGGCAATAGAATCGCATTACGGCGGTCGAACCTACTTCCGCAGTTTTCAACACTTTGGAGAAATTGCCTCATTGGGACATAGGGCCACTCGCAATTTGCTTTCACAGTATCGGACACTTGCGAGACATCGCTTATTTAGGTAGATTATATCTTAGGCTTCTAATTACCTGGATAAATTCTTACTGGTCTTTCTACTTAAGGAGTAAAGGAAGTCGTTATTCCTGTCAGGAGTCTTCTTCCTACCTTACCATTTCAGAACAGTAGCTATTCTCAAGACATTTTTTCCCTGAATCTATATCGACCGACGGCTACTGAAGTCTATTATTTATCTTCAAGCTACAGCTATGGCGATTAGTGTTAATGAAGAACTATAGTATGGGTAGATTATAGGGGGTAAACAATAAAGGCACTCATTCCCCTTTCGGAAAGATCTCGAGAAAGTTCAGAGTCAGACGTTCCGGAAGGTCGCCGGGGCCTACAAACGCACATCGACAGCAGTTATCTAAAAGGAGACAGCAACGCCCCTGCTGATGATGCATGCAGAACTTATAGCCCTGAAAGGTGCGAAGAGAGCAGAGAATACTAGCGTCACGAGGTATATCAAAGAAAGGGCACCCCACACATGGGAGCAGCAAAGGGGGCATCCGCCATTCTGCAGGTTTTGTTACTAGACAAGAACGACTTGCAATGCTCGCTACCCAGACCGATGAGGAGTGGAGGGAATATGAAGGGGAAATAGAGAGAAGGCGGATAGGCGGACCACAACGAAAACAAACCACAAAGGAAGGAAAGTGAAAAGAAAACCTCCTAAGACACTGCTTTGAAAATAGTCCGACAGGAAGTGGGAAAATAAATGGTCTGCCCAAGCTATCGGGAGAAAGCCCCGGCATGGAGAACACCTTCGAGAGTACATATCCAAACTTTCCATAAACCCTCATAAAAGCAGAGATTACTATGGCCAAGCTCCTCTGTAGAGAGGTCACTGGAATAAACAACTGACTTACGTGGGCAGGGGTCTCAGAACGTACGCCGGAAGTGCGATTGCAGTTGGCCGCGCCAGGCGCCGAAACATATAGTCGCAATATGCCCGAGACGTACAGGAAGGGAGAAAGGCTGGGACCGAGGACTGACAAATTCTTCTCTCGATGCCGGAGGGGGTACGAGCAGTCACGACCTGGCTAATACACCAAGGAATCCTGGTCCAGTTTAACCTAGCCAAAAGAAACCTAGACCAGCTCGACGAAAGATTGAAACCGCTTACGGCCTTGGATTAGATGGGACTTGGAACCCACAAGCAGGTTCTGCTAACTGCGGTGGCAACATATGTGTCAAAATCAAGAAGGAGAACAGCCTATATAGGGAGTGCACCAAGGAGTGAACATGGTTTTTCCCCTTCAAAGGATTTTCCGAAATAGGTAATGGAGTCTACGTGGGCCTTTGTGGAGCCGTACCTGGCCTGAAACTAGAATTATTAACAACAATATGGTTAGATTTCAGCTATCTAATGGCCTTGTGTCTAGCTATAATGTAGGTTACATGCCAAGCGCTTATGAAGAACTAAATAACCTCGTGTTCTACTTATCATATCTATACGATATAATTACTCATAACAGACATCTGATTTTTTTTCGGCGGAGGGATATCGCTCTACTAATCGGCAGGAGCATAGGTAATATTTTACAGCCGTTTATATAGTGGCCGATGGCTTGGAGATCCATTCTTTAACAGGCGTTCTTCGAGCTACAATTTTTGCGCTCAGTCTTATCTTGACCAAGCGACTCAATGGTCCCATGGCCAAGTTGCAACTTGACTGCTTCATGTGAATTCCTCCATTTGTCGGGCTCCCTGCGCGAGCCCTCTCCCACGATATCGGGGGTGAGCTCCTCTATACTCCAATTATCGGTGTCTCTAACCAAAACATTCTGAGAGTTATTGTGATTCATTCTAAAGCGGTAGATAGTCGTTTCAACTCTCACATTCCATAGGAAAGCCTGCCCCGACCAGGAGACACGCTGAGTAGATGATTTTCTGGATAGGTACCATTCCATCCGATGTTTTGCGTTCTAATTGTATAAATTTATGGGCTAGTTAGAAGGGGAGGGAATGACTTACTAGTGTCATCATATATCTTTCTGGTATCAGGCGTCGGGTCCCAGTACGGCCCTAACTACTCTTGTTTTCTCGCTAGCTAAATGTAATTATGGCCCGGTAAAAACACCGTATTCCGTATTGCTGGAGTATTCACAGTATGCGGATGGCGATTAGGATACCTGTGTCAACGAAGATGACGACCTCACCCTCCGAAGTAGTTGTGATGGCGGTGCTCTTATCTTCTAGAGCTGGTCCGATGGTAATCTTGCCCCCCAAAGCGGCTTCGATCACGAGTGTCTCGTCCTCTATACTCAATTTAACGACCGCAGTGACTCTTTCGGTTGTCACTGTGGCGTGTGATCTTGTTGTCTCAATGAAAAAGATAAAGTATGTTTGGATGGCCTGGTAGATGGATGAAGAGTATTACGTTTTAAGCTGGGAGTCGTAGAGAAAAGAAGGACAAGCGTTGGTTTTGATAAGTCAGGAGAACGGCGTCTTTGTAGCCTTAAATCGTCCCTTTACTTGGAACTCGAATGGGGATAAGAAACGGTCTTACTACTGTGGTATGAAAACGGTTCACCGTCTTTGTTGAGAATGAGCCCGTGTAATCGTAGGCGAAGAAGGATAAAAGAACTTTACTTGTATGTAGGGACGGTTTAAGCGGAAGGTATATATTAATTAGTCTACTTCTTAGTTTGTGAGCTCAGTACAAGGGCTTGTTTTAGCCTTAATTGGAAATAATAATAATAATAATTCAATTTAACGTGCTACTTGATTCCCAATCGGGTTTATTATTGATTCTAGTTTTATGTTCGATACGGTTCCAAGAAGGCTCACGCAGACTCCACTATCTATTTCGGAAAACTCTTTGTAGAGGAAACACCATGTTTACTCCTTGGTGCCCTGCCTAGACAGGCCATTCCCAATCGGGTCTATGAACACGAAATATCAATACTTTAGAGGAGAGTGCCTCTAGAGTCCAAAATCCCTTGCCTTTTCCTCCTTGTCTACCATTTCAATCACTACTTACTAGTCGTACATCTGCCAGTGCTGCCACTCAGGCAACAGAGGGGTTATTATGACGCGGCCTGGGTTAGTTGAAAGAGGGCCTTAACTGGAATCAAAAAGGGGTATTCTTACCCTTTAAATGGAAGGAAAACTAAGCTAAAAGAAACAGATAGGTCTACGTTCATAAGGTTGACAGGCTATTATACTACCCCTTGGAGGGTGGGATTTCAGGCTTACAAGTGAGCGCCACCGGCTAGGTTTTTGAAACTGGAAGTTGGCCGCATAGCACCATTGGAAGGCTGTGGCGGCGTTGAATTGTTGATTAAGTAGTTAATTTTGGCTTGATTACTGAGCACAGAATTCTGAGTGAAAGTGATAGATGACCTTATAGTGACAACTGTATATTCAGAGCATATATATATATTTAGGGCGAACGCCTGGCTTGAGTTGGTTGCCATTATTAGCTGGATTTAGAGGCATAAGATTCAGTAGCAAGACTAATGGGTGCTATTGGAACGGCCGGTGATAAGGAGTGTATGGGCATCGCTGATTTGATCGAAGTGAGTGAAAGATCCAGCGAGCTCCTCAACTCTAATCTGTCTTACCTTGATGATTACTTGGCCAACTGGAAGTGACTGACTCATTAGCTTTGACCGCAATAATTTTACACAAGTTTGACCCTTTCACTTTCACGTCTCCTTCAACTTACCTCCTCTTCGTAACTCACCTCACACCTACCCAGCTTACATATAAACTCTTCCCTTCACCTTATGTACCGATCTTTCATGCGCCACCTCCATTCTCCGACACCACTCCCTCTCTGCCACTAAAATTCCCATCCACCCTCCGCCATCAGCGACAATGATCCGCCTATCGCGCGGCCAAAAAGCCCTTCTCAACATTCCGACCTCCTCAACAACCGCACCAGAAGCCGATCAAGCCCAAAGAAGCGCCACCGACAGTCTCAAGAAGACCCAGGCATCGCTAAACCCCATGCTAGACTCCCCCTCCCTATCGGATCTCCATGTCTCGAGTCTGTCTAGCATCCTATTTATCTGCGAAAAAGAAGCGAGCCACTGAAGGAATATAAAGAGTTCGTGAAGGTTGAGAGGGCGAAGAGGGGGTTGCTTGTGGTTCGGAACAAGAGAAGCAAGAGAATCGGTCATTCAGCTGTTACGGAAGGGTGTAAGTGATTCCCGAAGCGAGAGTGCTACGAATTCCAAAGGGAATATGGCCAAGCAAGAACTGACGTTGAAGAGCCCAAAGGGGATGAGGGAGAGCGCAATGAAGAAGAAAATGGGAATACAGAGAACGAGTCTCTATGATGGGTCCAATACCTCCTCCAGGAATATCTGTATCTTCTTGGGTCGAAACTGGACAGGTAACCCAGCAAACGTCAAGTCCGAAGGAAAATTCAAATGAGAAAAGCTCATTTCGTACTGGAGTGAGGGGTCGGGTCTGCGTCTTGAGATGAATTTGGCTGGCTAATGCGGGCATTTTGAAGATGAGATCGAAGCGTAACAACTTATGGATGGATGTATGAAGTGTAAAACAGAAATTTTAGTCTTATGGAGAGCAGAAAGGATGCCTTTGACAAAGAATTGAAGGACAACTATGATGCCACCATAGAAAAGGATCAATAAAAGGTTAGTAAAACTTCCTACATACTTATCTCTAGTAAGAACTATGAATAAAGCCGCGATAAAAAGAAGTCCCTTGACGTGATGTTCCAAGACGTGATGTGGAAGGTTGACCGTGGCGGTGCAACCTAAATGTGGCGCACAATAACCGCGCCACAAAGCCTGGCCCTGAAAAACGTCATTCCCTTTTCTCGGCCCGTCTCCAAGAAATCCACCACGACAACCTTCACTCTCTTCTCTTCCTTTCCTCTTCATAACAAACCATTCACCCTTCATGCAATCTGCAACTCACCTACATCTCTCATAAATCACACTCTCTTTTCATCTCGTCTTTACTCCTTCCTACTCCTACCCAAACGTGGATCCACTACAATGGCAACCAGACGGAAACCCCAACAGTACGGCGACGACCTCACAAATGGCACTCACTCACCACCAGTTATGCCTCTCCAAACCTCACCCGCCGCCCGCTCTCCTTTCTTGCCAACTAGGTTAGAGGCCCTCCTTATATCGATCTATCCCTCAACCCTCCTCCTCGGCTCCATCTTCTCGACCCTCTCCTCCAGCACCCGCAACGTCCCTTACTCTGCAACTTCCCAGTCTCACCCCCCCGAATTCGCGCCTTCGTATTTTGCTCATAAAAAGAACATCTTCAACATCTATTTTGTGAAGGTAGGCTGGTTTTGGACAACCCTCGCCTTCTCAATCTTTATCCTTCTAAACCCCGATTTCGGCCGCGGTCTCTCGCGCCGCCGCATCCAAGCCCTCTTCCGTTATCTAAGCGTGACGTTCTGGTGGATGTGCATGACGCAGTGGTTCTTCGGCGCGCCGCTGATCGATCAGTATTTCCGCTTTACCGGCGGGCAGTGTCAACTCATGCGCGACCCCGAAGCGAGGAAGCAGATGGGCGACAAGACAGAATATTTCACGGCCGCAGCCTGCAAAGCTGTCGGCGGCTCCTGGAAAGGCGGCCATGACATCTCCGGCCACGTATTCCTGCTAATCCTCGGTTCCGCGCTCCTCTGGTTCGAAATCCTGCCCGCCCTAACCCGGGCTGAAGGCCTCCGTGATGGTCGCAAAATTACTTTGGACGATGGAAAAATCGCATCGGTGGCCGTTGAAAAACAAAGGGGGCTGTCAGGGCTAGGGGTTGATATGAAGAATGAGGATGGCACAACAAGGAAGGGCGTTAAGCTCGCTATTGGAGTTATGGCGCTTATGTGGTGGATGCTGTTGATGACGGCGGCGTATTTTCATACGTGGTTCGAGAAGTTTACGGGGCTGGCTATGGCATTTGCTTGGTTATGGGGTGTGTATTTTTTGCCAAGAGGGGTGCCGGCTTTGAGAGCAGTTTTGGGGATGCCAGGGGTATAAAGTGAGGAGAAACGTTCTGCTATGGGGTTGAGAAAATCCCAAGTTGAAGGGAAGCTGAGTATAGAGTTTAGCATGACAATCGAGGATTCCAGAATCCTCTCTTTTGAGCACTGTTTCGATACAGCATGATGTACACCGTATTAATTGATATACACAAATCAACCTTAAACGCCAAAGACTCGAGCTTGAGCCGCAAAGACAAAGAACACGCTGATCCGTAGAAAAGCAAGCCTCACCGTATTTGGCCGCCATGGCCCTGCGCTAACAACCTCTCATGAACAAGAACATCCTCCCGCCCTTTGTCCTGTTCCACTCATTCCCTAGCATCTTCTTAACACGCACACCCCTCCTTCGGCCCCTCAGCCGTTGCCCTCCCCAAATTTACCCTCGCGTCCCCCTGTCCCTCCCTCAAACTCGACTGTCCACCCACGCCTCTCGGTCCCTTAAGACTCGTCTCCGGGATCGCATTCGCAATCGCGGTGAACACATCCGCGACATTCATGCCCGTCTTGGCGCTGGTCTCAAAGAATAACAACCCCTCTTCATCCGCATACGCCTTTGCCGTCTTCGTAGGAACCTTCCTCGCATCCCCTGACCCCTCCTCCCCTTCCTCTTCATTTCCCGCAACCACCCCATCGACATCTTCCTCCACCTCCCCACCCCCCTCTCCACTCTCTCCCTCAGGATTTGCCAAATCCGCCTTATTCCCCACCAACGCAATCACAATCCCAGGGCTCGCCTGGCGCTGCAACTCTGCCACCCAGTGCTGTGCTTTCGTCAAGGAGGAAGATTTGGTGATGTCGTAGACTACGAGCGCGGCTTGCGCGTTGCGGTAGTACATTGGTGCGAGCGAGGCGAAGCGCTCTTGGCCGGCCGTGTCCCAGATTTCAAATTTGATGGTGCGGGACGGGAGTGTACATTTTTGGGTTAAGAAGGCCGCTGGAGATTGGATAGGTTAGTAAAGGAGTAGGCTATTGCTTGGGGTTGAGAGTGGGTTTAGAGGGATAGGTGGGTGGGTTGGGGGGTTGAACAGCGGAGGAAAGCGTATGAAATATGAGAGTATTCAGAAGCTGTGGAGCTAGGTGGAAATGGACGTACCGCCTATGGTAGGCTCCTTATTCTCTTGAAAGTCGTTGTTGACGAAGCGCATTACCAGTGAAGACTGTAACGCAACGCTGTTAGATTCTACATCTTGCAACCAAACAACCTGCTCTATTTACCTTTCCAACAGCCGCCTCACCAAGAAGTACCAGTTTTACACTGCTGCTCGGCTTTGGCTGTGTAGCTCCTGAGTCCGCCATTCTGTGTATTCCCGTCCGGATGTATGGATTGAAGCTATGGTGGTAACTGCGATCGAAAGAAAGTGATGCGAAGAAGCTTATGCGGAGCTTCTTGAACCGTAGTTTATTTAGAGTTTAGGGTATAGCGGTGTTCGGAATGGAAATGTAGGAGATGGAGAGTGTCGCGCTGTGGATAGGCAGATGGGGTTGGAAGTTGATAATGACGACTCTCCGAGGATTTCCCGGAAAGAGGTGAGGCGCAAGATTCACGTGATAAACGTGGCTGAGCAAGGTGGACCAATGGGAAACGAATAAAAATGCTGACCTAACGTTTTGCATTCCCTTCAATCCTTTTCGTACAGCTCATAGTACTAATACTGAATATATAGATTGTTTGATTAGTGATTCCAAACCCAATATCTCCAAGGAAACCTAGAACGCGATATCTTCTATTCAATAAATTTCTCCGCAGTACATTAATAAAGAAGTCGTCATTTATCATATCATTAAGCAGTCTAAAATTTAAGGCACCTCAATAGACCTCTGCACCGTCCCCGAAGGGAGCTCAACACTATTATACCCCTAAGTAGGTTTGACCAGAACCGGAGCGGAAAACAGATTAAAGATGTGATGACATGGCGAGGCAGGAGGCGCATATTTATAGTGCGCTGTTGTCGTATTTCCGCCCCTTGGCTTAGGAACGACTGGATGAGATGCAAAAAGTTGAGGCATCATCGGAGTCGTTTGTTGAGGCTGCGGTGTCTGGGTTTGAGGCGCATATTGAGCATACACCTGCTGGAGGTGATTCTGGTTCTAAAACTGCTCTAAGAAGTATATTACAGCGGTGATTAATAGCCCTGCTGTTGAACTGGAGCAATTTACACTGTCGGGCCCGGCTTGCTATATCCTCAAGTCATTTCTGGGGCGATTTGGGGTGGGATAGCCACCGCCGCGGCCTTTCTCTTATCACTGCGGTATTTGAGAATGAAGGCTGTGAATACTTCGAAAGAACCAACGCGCCAATGACGATGCCGATGATAACACCAAGCGAGAATCCTTTTTTTTTCTTAGACTTCGAGCGGTTGATTAGGAGGCCAGTGTCGTTGCTGGTACTAATTGCGGATGGAGCGGAGGCAGGGGGTATCTAGAGGTCAGCTTCGTTTCAATAAAATATAAATCGAGTGGAGAATGTACATGTCGCTGATTCATCGCAAGCGACTGAATCGTCTATCGTTAAAGTGGCGTCCCACCTACTAGAAGCCAGCGTCAAGATAGATACCGCTGAACGCTTCTCAAGATGCCTCCCGCAGTTCGTCTTAGAAAAGAAGAATTACGACCTGTAGACGTAGGTAGCCAACGGGTATGCCGCTGGGTATATTCATTAGCTATTGCAAAGCAGTGGACGATTATCAGTCCGTACTTTGTTCGCCTGCCGCGCCGCACCTCGACCCAAAACAACAGCCAACAGTACGGATATATTTTCAGCTCCTTCACAGACAGGATCCATTTGTTTCCATTCAACCAGCCTGTGTCGCGTATGTAATAGAGTCTACAGATGGTTCTGGAGCCTTAGCCAGAAAATTCCCTTCAGAAATGGCTCCTAAGGCACTCACTGCACAGGAAGAATAGGTAATGGGAACCTGTTGCGAAAGATTGATTTGAGCAAAATATGACAGTATTGCAGTAAGTACAGGGCGGACTATATTGGGATGAGGTATGTTCCTCCAAATCAGGGAAGCGGCCCAGTTTCGATCATTGTTTCGTATCGAATACCGGTGGATCGCAGTTGTACAGTCATGCGAGCGCCTTCAGACTTCCTAGCTTTGATGCAGTTCGTTTTGGCTTGCTGCTTGGGGGAGCAAGGCTGAACACAAGTACGAGAGAGGAATTGCAATAAGCGAACTGAGCATGGGTGGCTGTGCTGAGAAGTTTGGATTAAGACGGATTGGATGAGAACTGAGATCCGAGCCCCTGCATCTGAAAATTGCCTGTCTTGCAAGGGTTCAGAGCAATCGTTTTACGAAATACGGAGTAAAGGCAGCCTTTAAGGGTTAACCTAAGTTTAAGGGAGTGTCAAGTCTCAATCACCGAGGGTCCTTGGTGATGTGGAAAGCGTTTAGGATACCGATTCTTTACGATAGGAAAATAGAGAAGAGATATAGGTTGGAATTGGTAGAGGAAAAGACGCAGAAGAGGACGACAGATGTCAGGGATATGTTGATTATACAATGATAAGTGAAGAGACCTGAAAAGCAAGCTGATACAATAGAGCGCTACGAATCGCATGAGATACTGGCTAAGGAGAGATAAAAGTTTTTTTTTTTGGAAATTGAACATGGAAAGTATTTGAAAGAACTGTGAAGATCTGTAGGACGATAGAGTACCCGAAAAAGATGATACTACCAAACATTTGTGGGTAAAAAGGGAATAGAGGATGTATAGAATCTTGTTTTGCAGACGTTCATTTGGCTCTTGATGTATGTGGAAACGCCTGGTGGATTGTAAGACCGAATAAAGCGAAGGGCTGAGTGATGCTGTCGACACTCAAAGCAGGTCCGCTGATGTCCAGTGAAGTCCCATGAAACTTTCATCTTATTGTTTCATACCGTGGTTCAGATGGGTCCAGCAGAATGATCAGATAAATTTTCAGGATGCAAAACTCGATGTTGAGGCAAGCGTGAAAGATGATGTGGGGATAGAGAATTTTGGGAAGCGGATAATGACGTCACTCATCATATTTCCACCTTTTTAGACTCCCAGGTTTCCTTCAGGGAATTAACTCACCTGCGTCAAAACCTGCATTAAACTCGAGCTCCGCCTTTCAGGTACAATTTTATGAAAGTGTTTGAATCATGACACTTTGATCATGATGACCTGCTGAAGAAAAGTTAGTTTTTTTTTTTTTCCACCTCAATTGGTTGTCAGCCCACTGTCTCGCGCTCTGTTGACTCTTCGATGTCGATATCCGGCCGCGGTAAACAATCAGAGAGTCAATCACCGCGGGATAATTCAGGGCCGACCTTATCCGGTACCTTGGAATTCCGACCCCTCTTGAAAAGGTTGTTGGCGGAATCCCTGCGTGAAGATAGAAAGGTTCTGGTCAGTCTTCATATCGCTTCCCCACATTCGAGTCAATATTGGTTGGCTTGGCATTTCCAAAGGATTAGTTTTGAAAAATGGCCTGAGGCTCCTTCCTGCCGCTATATGAATCCCATTACTGTTCCTGAACACCTGAGAGATCTGGGCCATGACTTGCAGCAACTGAAACTTGCGAGTCCATCGCATTCTCACTCCGACAAAGGGAGCGGCCGAGTGCGGCAAGCGGCATGTCCGAGCCCCGGGTGTTCACTGCGGACCCCACGATAGCCAGATGAGGAGGTGGCTTGGCAGCAGTGGTATTGGGGGAAGGCGCTGGCCTGACGCTGGCGATATGCACAACCTACCTTGTACGAACCATGATACCACGAGCAATGTGCAGCTTGTATATACGGATTAAGCAGAAGGAAGGGATCCATCCCTTCAGAATTGTCTAGTTTGTTAGGCAGAAGTTGCTTGCAAGAACACTGCCTGAGCACGGGACAACGGTTCTCCCGTCTGGAGCCAGCCGTCACAGTCGGGATCGCTGAGCCTCGACGCTTTAACTTTTTATACAAAAGCATAAAATCTCGACCGCATTCTCAATGTCCGAAGGCGGCAACCAGCGACGCGGATCAGCCAACAATCTGCAGCGGGGGAACTGGAGAGCGTGCAATTACTAGCGTCCAGAACCAGGAACACAACCACAAAGAACTGGCAGCAGATGGCCGGCAGTCAGGGCAGTGTACAAAAAAAAAAAAGATACAAAAGCCTGCCTTTGTACAAACAAGCGAGACCTCAATCGTCAGGCAGACTGCCTGTTTCATATTTTTCATGCGAGGGCGATGTCGACAACAGGCTGGAATGGTCGTGATAATCTTACGCACCAGCCAGTCGGCGTAAGAATAGAAACATCGTAGGCCTTGCCTTGCGCGCGTTCAGCACCCACCAGCATCCGCCACTCGTCTTCCCTCTTATGAATGTTGATTGTCAAGTGTCGGGCCCTATCAGTGATCACGCAGCGCTAGAAAGCGGTGGTGGTGGCCAGGTGGGCGACGAATCCGTCCGAATGACCACACAACCACCCCTCAAGGCATCCCCAAACGTCGAAACCCAACAGCCGCCTCGTACTCCCTTGACCACAACAAAATAATATTTCCGTGGCCCAGCTGCCGCCTGTACAAAAAAATTATTTTGCTTCCATCCTCTTCCTTTTTGCTTACTTTGAAACGCGCATAATCACCATCGAGATCGTGCCCGGCGCCTGCATTTGCATTCGAGACGCCCCGGTCAGCAGAGTGGTGTAACGCAATATCCTGAGAGGCACGGACGACGGTTGTTCTCGGTGGGGTCCACCAACACTGCATTCCACCATCTGTCCATATTTTTTGAAAGAGACATCCTCAGCCGCCCACACCCTTCTTCCTCACTCACCACTCATCACTCCTCTCCTCCCTTTTCAGACTTTAACCTCACTTCCTCCACAAGCTCCCGCCTCCGCATCGCTGCAACCCCGCCAAACTCGATCTCGCTTGCTTCTCCGCTGTCAGGTGTCCGAGCTATCGGGGCTGTGCAACTTTTTGAATTGAACAGCACGCAACTTTCGGGCGCTCTTCTCCACGCTCACCAACAAAGGCTGTGAGGGCAGAGTTGCTCGTCCCAAATATTCACCATGACTGTCATCAAGGTGGGCACTTTTCTTTCATCATTGAACCTCCGATCATGTCTCCGGGTTGAAGCTGACTCCCTGTTCTCCTGCAGGAACCGCCCTCAGTCCGACCAACGACTCAACACCGACACTCGTCGAGCATAGCCGGCTCGCTCCCCAAGTCTCGCCCGCACTCCCACTCCATGTCAGTGGGGACGCTCAACCCGGCTCAGAGGGTGACGCGCCGGAAAAGCATGTCCTCGACTGCTGTTCACAATCTGAATGCCGTAGCAGCGGCAAAGGCAATGGGAGGTCCTCTAGAAGGGCGACGCATGTCCAAGCCCACTTCGGGCTTTCGCGGTCCTGCGCTGAGCAACTACCCGGCTATGGCAAGCAGCGTCCCGAATAATGGAGGTGCGTTTGGTCCGGGGAGCTATGCCGCCAAGACTGAGGCCGCCGTCACCGACGGACCGCCCCTTGCGGGTATGCCCGAGCATGAAAAGGGCAACAGTAAATCTAGGATACGTCGCGCAAGTGAAGGCTCTCGTCTCTCCAAGGGCGAGCCGAAGAGGTCAAGTGGTAGCGAATTGAGATGTGAAAAATGTGGGAAGGGGTACAAGCACAGCAGTTGTCTGACCAAACATCTGTTAGTAACCCAACTCCCCTCCGCCCGCATACTTTCATATTTCAAGACGGCCCTTTTATACTCGCACGATATTATTTGAACAAATCATTGGTTGACGTTATCTAGTTGGGAACACACGCCGGAATGGCAATACACCTCCAAACTGCTCATCTCCAAGCACCAGCAGGTGCAGCTCTTGGAAGCGGCGTCGGTCCTTGTCGCCATGAACCTCGAAGGCGAGGCGGTCAAGGAGAGCTACCGCTCGTCCATGTCTCCAGCAGCATCAGGCTCGTCTGATCCGCGCGACGATGAGCTCAGCTCGACAGACACGACTCCGCCTCCGCAGTTGGAGGATCATGTTGGGTCTTACCGTCCTCCCTTTGCACATCGCTCTTCCAAGCGGTACTCGGCCAACAGCTCTGCCTACAGTCAGTCATACCAGTCGACTGTGTTTTCTGACCATGGACATGGTCATTATCGACAGTGGAGCAACGTGTCGGACGGACGACCTACGACATCTGGCACATCGGTCGCAGGCTCTTATGTGGATGAAGAGAATGACCAGGCGGACTTGGCCGCTGCCGTAGGTTTGTTGAGCTGCTCGTATGGCACGCCCAAGACGGGCCCAATGGCGCTTCCTCCGGATGTTCCCCCAGTCCCTCCTCTACCTGCTAAATTCCTGCCCTTTAACAAACCCGACTCTTTGTCAGGGACCGCCACCATTTCGGCGCAGCAATCGAGCATACGTGGCTCGTACGGATACCGCCAGCCGGAGAGCAGGGACGTCGACATGGACAGTCCTGGCTATGACGAAGACGACGGCGTGTTTGGGAAGATGGAGGAATAATCTTCACCGCCATCTCTCATCGGAAGATGGAAGGATAACCCATCGCCTGCTGTTTCTCACCTTTCACGTCCTCACGATAGCGATTCGACACTGTGCACGCCTTTCCTTTGTTTTGTCTTTCAATACTTTCCGGCCTGTAATACAATCAGCAAAGCAGCAAATGAACTTACCATCTCCGCGGACTCCGCCGACAGCTTTTGTAGCACCGATGAGAGGGCTTCCACTGCTAAACGCATTTCGATTTATGCGATCGGAATATAACAGTGTCGATGGCCCTCGAGGTTAAAGCTGCAGATCTTGATCGGTGTTTTTTCATGGTCCGGCGTCGAGAGACTATACCAACGAATCTATGCCCATATATCCGGAGTTTTTCTTTTCTTCTCGTTCTTACATTCTTTACCTCGTGTTTGTTGGATTGGGATTTTATGTGGAATGGAAACAATGTTGGAATCATGACTCTGATGCTGTGGTTCGTCTCCTGTTGTATATTCGACGGACTCGGCTTTTTGGGGGCCACTCTTTATCTTGAATACGACTGACTGGAGGAGAGGCTTATGTGGAGAATTATCTGTAGGAATTTTGAATAGCCAGATGTGTGATTCTTGGAATATCTTTAATTGTTTCTTTGTAAGATGGCTTTTGGGGAGAGGTGAGGTGCGGAGCAGAATGCAAGTGATGAAAGAACACTAATGGGATTCAAATGGGCGAACAAACCGACGGGCCTAGGGAGGAATATCCTACCGAATACTTACGATCTCGGAAAACGGGAGAGAGGAAGTTCGCGTCGGCGGGAGGGGAGGGAGGGGTTATCTATATACCGCACTGGGCCCGCCGACGTTATCTCTTGCGCATCTCAATTCCAATCACCTCATCCATCACACCAGCTGAGGATCACGAAGTCTGAAATTTGAAACGGTGCGACCATCTCCGTTGGCTGACGGCTGAAAGGGGATCTGGATCTACAGCTTGTGTAGCGGTTGGATCGCGATGGCTGGTGTCTTGGTATGACGTTCCCGGTTGGATGGGATAGATCGTCGACATGAGGCACGAGTCAGCAACACGAGAAGATGGGTTACGATGGTGATGGTGGTGTCTCTTTGAGGGGATTGCGTGAAGATTGGTTGAAGGGTACTAACAATGGCCAGATTCTACAATACGTCTTTGTCGATATCTAAACTTGTCAAGGCACAATGCATGGACACTTTTGCACGGTAGACTTCCCCTCCTCTCTTTCAACCATCTAACCAGTGCAACCAGGCTTAAGACTGTGACCGCATGATCGAAAAAAGCTTTCATATGGGCTCAATGGATCAACTAGAGAGCGTGTGCCTTACTTCTCTTTGCTCATCTTCACAACGCATCTGCCCATTCTCTTATCTTCACGTCTCGATGCAACTTTTGTAGATGGTAGCCACGACATGCCGGTTGTTAGACTGGCTAAATAAGTTGTAAGTCGAGCCATGAAAAAGATTCGTTACTCGTTCCGAAATTCTATAGAGAAGATTTTGTTGAAGGGATGCCTTTCATATGCAGTGCCACCTACATTTCTGTGTCATATTTTCAATGCCTTCAACTACCACCCATTTCCCCTTCCTGCATTCCGAACTTACTGTGGACCTGTAGCATCTTCAAGAGAAAGCGGTAACTTACCTCAGTAAAGCTAGTCCAGCCACCATCCCCACTCCGACGTATAGAGTGTCTAGCTTTTCCAGACCCAAATTCTAAAAAGAAGAAAGCAGAGTAGGAGAAAAGAACTGTTTATGTATCGGTATTGGAGGGGAGGGAAAACTTATCTGAGATAAAGCTATTCCGGCAACAAAGCTAGTGCCGCCAGCATCCTCATTCAGTCACGAAGATTGTCCAGCTTTTCGAGAACTGTGAAGAAGAAGGAGGAGAAAGAGAGAGGAGAATGGAAACCTGTTGAGGTGTTAGCATTTAGGAGAGGGAGAAACTACCTGATACAGGCTATTCCGGTTAGAGAACGCTGATCCTGTAACTGTTTCTTGAGAGAGAAGGGAGGTATAATGTATTTTCGCGAACTCTTGAGGCAAAGGGAGAGCACATGAGAAAGAAGATGGGAAACCTGCTAATATGTGAGCCTTTAAGGGGAGCCAGAAACTTACCTAAGCTCACCCTGGCAGTTTTCGGTGCGAGGGAAGGTCAAGTGTGATGGCTTTTCGGAAGAGGGGGGAGGGAATGACGTGGTGTTAGCACTACAAATGACTTGTGCTTTAGCACTTCACTGAGCTCGGCCTGGGCTATAGTATTAGTACCCTCACTGAGCTATGTGCTAGTATGGTTAGTACTCCTGCTGAGCTGAGCTGTGTGTTAGCACTTTCCCGAGCTTAAACAGAACTGGGCGTTAGTACCATCAGTAAAGCTGTTAGGTTAGCACCATCACTGGACTGTCTATGAGTAATGTTAGCGGGTGGGTTAGGGAATGGGAAGGAAAGGGGCAAGGGAAGAGGGTATCAGAAAGGTCTCAAGGTCTCCGTAGAGAGAGTCTGTGGGATCATGAGGTAAGAAGGAACAAGGGAAGAAATGGATGCGGAAATAAATGGGTGGCAGAACAAAGAGACAGTGTGCATTGTTACAAGGGACGCATTGTGAGAGGACAGTGAAGTTCTACACTAAGGGGAGGGCATTCTTAAAAAGAAACACATTATTAAAGGACTGGCCTGTCAAAGGAGTCCGAATAGCTGGAGATGAATTAGACACTGAGTTAAACACTGTTTCGGGCATGTCATTTTAGTTCAGTAAGTGAGACTTAAGGGGTGCTGGAGAGTAATGGTACTGAAGTATGGTTTAGGAGAAGTATGGTTTATGCTTTAAAGTATATTGGAAGATCGTCAGAGGTTCGATCGCGGCAGGTACAGGATAATTCACACTCGCTCGAGCCCAAAATGGAGGTTTTACAGTTTTCACTGTCGCTTAGTCAACATCCTAGTCCTTTTCTATGGCTCTTTACTGCACAGCCGTCAGGAAATGTAATTAATCAATTCACAGAACCTACTCAAACTTTACTTTCATGCCGTAATCTTAGTTCCACGTACAATACTAACAATACTAGGGCTTTTAATATGGCAAGGGTGAGGGTAGTAATGATAATATGTAGTGTGAATGAAGATACCGGACTGAGATGATCGAGTGGAAGGAATAATGTATTTTGGGAATTGTTACGGAAGATGCAGGGGATTATCCAGTGGCTTCGAGAGGATTTGAAGATGGGATACATAATCCTAATATGCTGAAGGAGGCCATATCTATGCTTTTGAGGTTCCTGCCCTCTTTAGCATTGAATCCAACAGCTCACCAACTATAGTGATCTGTTCAGAATTCCTTGTATAAGAGAGATAACTATACGATAATCATACCGCAGAAAGGCGGGAACATGCTTTTCTAGGGACTACATTCCCTGCATATACATTCACACTTTATATATTTGTTTCCTCAAGCCCCAAATACAAAGATAAGGCAACCCAAATACCCCGCCCCACCACCCCACTCCTGTTGAAATGCGTCACCGGGCTCATCACGAACCGCGTCACCGCATGGTTCCCACATTTTCGCCCCACTTTATTTATACCTCTATAATACTTGATATTTACAATTTTCCTCATCAGCCCGCGTGGCGCAATGGCTTAGCGCGCAGGACTTCTATTATTAACATAGATTTCTATGGCTAGCAATAGAGCTATCCTGAGGTTGTGGGTTCGAGTCCCATCGCGGGTGTTTATTTTTGGCCTCCTAGCTCCTTCGTGTATAATTTTTATTGGAGTGCATTTTTTTGATGTAGTAACCGTCTACTTGTGCGCCTGTGCTAGTAATCAATCCTAACTCTTGGTGCAGTACCTGACATGGACAGAGTCGAGATGGACTTGGTGATCAGAAAATGTCGGGAGAGACGGGTTTTAAGAAGTCGGGAGGGGGAGGGAAAAATATCCAATATTAGAGGAATGGAGATAGTCGGAGAGACGGGATAACAGCCACTTTGAGGGAAGAGAGAAGAGATAATTCATGCAAGTGGTCGTCTCAGCCCCCTTAATATAGATAGGAGCGCTCAAAACAACCGTGGAATGACACCACTTCTTATTCCTGCGCTCCGATGTACAGCGGCGACAGCGACAACAAGAATCAAAACGAATAGACTTACGGACAATCACCATATCAGCTCTTTAACATCAACAGTAGCACTCAAAGAACCATGAAAGTGACACCACTTCTCTTCTCCAAGCCCGGTTCATATACAGCAGCTACAACAGAACAAGAGACAAAACAAACGGACCCGCGGCCATTTCCAGTCCCGCCTCCTTCCAAACACCTAAAGCAATGCCAAAAACCAGTCCATTTCTCATTCGCAAGCCAAATTCCCACAACTACCCCAGCAACAACACCCAAGACTCCGGACTTACGGCCATTCCCATCGCGACCTTTTCCACCTTCACCCCGAACCCCTACCTAGCATCCACCCTTCCTAGTCCTCCTAACCATCCTCCCTTGAATGCCCCTCCAATTCTCCATTAACCAATATGATGAGTTGCAGAAGGATTGTTTGATCTAACTACCCGGGATAACAGTTAATATACTCTATTATAACCAATATAGAAAGACCACCTGCGCCATTTCCTATAATTCAATATTCCCCTCAACCGTCTCCTTAACCGGCCCGACCAAAGACCAGTTGGCTATGATTTCCACATTCTCCATAAAGCCACAGTTCGGCCGCTTGGGCTTCCCCATTTTTCCTTCCCCTCACACGCTTTCCATTTCCCATCCCTTTTCTTCATCCTTGAGATTAGACGCCTTAACAACCCTCCAAACACTCCTCACCTTAACCCCGTCGCCGCCCGAATAACCTACTCCGTCACATCCTCCGAACTCGTAATATTAACTTGAATGTGACCGCCGAGTTCCAGAGCCCCTTTGGTAGGGCTTGCATATAGCTTATGGTTTGGTAGGTCTTGGTTTGAGGGGCGGAGGGAGAGGAGGAGGGCGGAGTTTCTTAGGAGGAGAATCCGAAATCGAGGCGAGTGTGGGTATCTTGACGATGGAGAACCGTGAGGGCAGCTTAGAAGGGGGTGCGTGGGGGGAGAAGGTTCCTGTGGTGGAGGTGCGTTGTTGTTGATGTTAGGACTAGGGGATGGGGTAGTGAGAGTTGGAATACAGGTTTTGGGAGGAGGGGGCGTACAGGACGTTGTGGGCGATATGAACTCTACATTATATTTTGGGCTGGGTTTGTTATCTGGTCAGTTGCTTGTAGTCTCTGTGTATAGGTGTCGCGAGGGCAGCGTCCTAGTCTTGAACGCAGTTTGCGGATGTTCTAGTGTATGTTTTCCTGTTCCAGGTGACCTGCAATGAAGATTGCACATAAGTAGTGGCTAGAAGGTCCAAATGATGAGTTATAAGTTAGATGGGATGAATAGTTGATGGGTAGAGCGTTGTCGTCCCGTCTGAAGCCCCTCGGTCCTGTTTCAAATCCGCTAAGCATTGAGCGGGAGGATGTCACAACGCAGAATCATTACGGAATCCTAATGGTAATTGGAGATATCTCTAAATAGACAATGGTTGCGCTTGAAGAGTTGGCTAAAGAGAATATTCAGCGCTTCGGTGGAGATTAAAAGGCGTGAGGTTTGTGATTCGCGACATGCTCAGAAAATGAATAGCGTGATACTGGATCACGTGAAATACCATAAGAATAGGGAACTAACTGTGTTTAGATACCTTTACACGTTTTGGGTAAGAAACTTGAATAGAAGGTTTAACGTAGGGTTACTTATACAGGGTATAACTTGAAAGGAAAGAAATACAGTGTCGCATCAACCCTGATGATCATACATAGAACCCATTGCCCGGTTAACCGATCCCGAGTCTGACGTATCAATGATCCGAGGAATAGGAAAGAAGGGAAACCAGACTTCCAGTGAGCCTCATCAACCTTTTGCTGCTTTAGTTATCATCTTCATCTTCATCCTTCTTCCCCTCCTCAACAACCATCTCCACGTCCCCATTCACAGTCCCCTTCCGATCTCTCGTCGTAACCCTATACTTCCCCCCATTCCACAAATCCTTAAGTGTAATCTCCTTTGTCCTGCCCAAACTCTCGATATCGGCAATCCTTTCTAGCGTGTCCTCCAAAAACTTCTCAAACCCGGGCTCGGAACAAATCTCCTGGAAAGCGCGCTGCATAGGGACGCTGTCGGCGCGCACCATGGCGTGCGAGTCGATGGCGAAGATGGATATGTCGTGGTGCTGACGAATGAAGTCGGCGCGTGTCATGATGTAGCGTGCTTCGTGGAGCGGGATTTCGGGCAGGATATGGCCTTTGTCGGGATCGTAGGTTTTATCCATTTCCAAGGACTTTTTGTAGAGGGCGTTTGCTAGGACCATGGCCGAAGACTTTTTTCGTTAAAAACAACCATGTTAGTCCGTAATGATGTACTTACAGCATACTTCTGCTGATCCATGACATCGTCGTCCATTTCAGCACCCAGAATCCAACATTGATTCAGGAGCCACGTTTTCTCCATATGACAAATGTGATTGCACATGTTGAGCATATCCTTCGACTTCGCAACCCGGTTCAGGAAGGTAAGACGGCCTCCTATCTTGTCATACACTTCCTCTAGGGTCGACTCTGGCGTTTCCTCTTTGTAATACTTCCTGCGGTAATTCCTGAGGGCCTGCAAAGCACTATTCTTTGGCAGATCTTTGATTTGCGTCACCTCCATCCGCGTCGCGTGTCGCTTTAACCTTTCGTAAACCCAATATTTGTCCGAGTTGATGATCATGGTGGCTAAATTTGAAGCAGCCCATTGCTCTGCTCGTTGTTGGAGCAATTCGAGCATGTCCAGGCCGTCTTCGTCGTCGCGAAGTAGATGAGCGCTGTTGATGATGAGAATGAGTGGTCTCCCCACTTCTTTGCGCCGTTTTAATGCGACCTTTTCGAGTTTATTGAAAGCCCGTTCAATGTCCAAGAGTGCCGACGCGTCACGTGGTCCACGGATAGAGAAAAGTGACCCAATGTTGTCCTCGTGATACTCGAAATCCAGCGCCTTCCCCAACCGAATACGAAAGATCTCGAGATCTGCATGAGCTTCAAACATGGCCACTCCCTCACCATCGATTTTGGACATGGCATCGATTATCATAGAGCTCTTTCCTGTCCCTTTCTCACCAAGCAGAAGATGATACCGGCCTTGCACCTCGCCTCTAACAATAGCATCAATCTTGGCTTGTTCCTCACGTGGGATCCACCGGTCATACTCGCTCTTATCGTGGGGGATCTCTTTTCCAACGGCAGCGAGTTCCAGAACAGGATCTCCAGGACGGAATGCATTCTCCATCTTCTCTAGAACCAGATACTTATAGTACCTAGTGTAGCTGAACCCAACCAATCCTAGAATGGTAATCGAGGCAAAGGTGGTCATGGCGCTCTCGAACATCTTGAATGCAGTGCCTTTCCACTGGTCTTTGGAATGATTGGAGGACCCATCTTCGGTGCCTTCTTCTGTAGCATCATCTACGGGATTGGGAGGATCGTTTCCTGGTGTAGGAGGGCCCGTTTGTCCGGTGATGGCTCTCCTTGGCTGATGGAGAAGGTTGATAGGATTTAAGCTTGCGGAACCTGTCCGCTGTAATGGGACAACAAATGAAAAGGGCCCCTGAATGGGACGAGCCACGAAATGTCTGAAGAGAGGATGCCTTAATAGCATTTTATTCTGATAGCGCGGACCCTAGCCGCAGCCCGCGTGAGGGTGTCGCGTTTCGCCAATACGGCATCAAATGAGAAGGAACAAAGAATAACTAGGCACGATGTACAAACTAAAAGATGAAAGCAAACAAACGGAATTGAAAATAAGAAGACTGGAGTGGACAGAGATGAGGTGGCCGTGTTGGGGGGGGGGGGGGGGGGGAGGGGAAGATGGATGGACGTCTTCTTATGAAATGAGTTGCCCAGCTGTTGGTCGAATTTAGTGCGACGGGAAGTATTGCACCGCCACGAGCCGTTGCCAGCTGAAGTGCTACAGGAAAGAGACGTGGAGCCATGCGAATTGGGTCAATAGAGATACTATCCTAAAAGGTAAGATTTCACATTGGTACACGCTTGGAGGATCTACGAAGGTAAAGGAGGTTAAGGCGGTTTGATTAAGCGTCGGGGTATGTTTGTTAGTCCATCAGGCTTGCGTGGAGGTGTGGCTAGTGCTCTGTGGCTCAAGGGTTTCCTCCCCCGGGGGCCCGAGGAAAAGGCTGCTTAGTACGGCACCGGCGGGTTCATCCGGCGACTTGGAGAAAAAAGTTTGGACGCTGCGACCAAGCTTCATTTCTCTCTCCTCTTTTTCTACCTCATCGTCACCCTTCGCCCGCGTCCAATTGTACATTAATACTTCCTTTTTGTATAATATATTAAGTCTTTGCCTGAGTTGCTTCTTTCTGCACGGTTGCATCGTGGACCTTTAATAGCTGAGAGACGAGTTCGATCAATCAATCATGGCCGCAACCAGCAATGACGCTCCCAAGTCCGGTACGCAACAATCATCACCACAGCTCTAAATGGTGTTTGATAAATGTTATCAATCTGCTTGGAATTGTCTCCTTCAGCTCAGGGCTAATTGTTTTCCGAATAGAAGTCGCTGAGACTCCGGCACCGGAACAGAATGTGAACGGCAACACATCCGCAGAGAAGACGGAGGAGGACTCGAATGAGCAGCCTGTCGAGAGTGCGTGGAGATGTAGCCCAGTAGAGGAACACTTCAGAAGCTGATGTTTGATAGATGTCTTCCAGGTGACCATCAAGTTGCCTCATGAGCCATTTCAGACGCAAGTCATGGTATGCAGCACTGTCATCCCTTACGCGAGCAATACTTATCATACAATAGCTTTCCACCCAGGAGCAGGTCCAGGATCTCCGCCAATCCATCGTCGAGACTCCGCAGACGTTCCAGTACTCGTGCTTCCATCTTGAACACGATGGCCAACGTATCAATGACTTCATCGAACTCTCCGAGGTCCCTGGACTCAAGGCCGACTCGGAGTTGACACTGGTGGAGGATCCATACACAGAGAAGGAGGCCAGGATGCACGTCATCCGGGTAAGGGAACTCATTGGTGCTGCCGGCGACCGGACCGATGCGCTACAGGGCATTTTGGCTGGTCTCTCATTACACGATACCGTGCAAGAGGAGGACACCAAGGCCAACCAGACTGGTACTGAGCAGTCCGTCCTGAGCGACTACGACTTCAAGGCACCAGGTTCCATCAAGACCCTTCTCCCACCTACCGCAGAAGAGGCCCCTAAGACCATCAAATCCATCTCCGTATCTCCTTGGAACCCACCACCCTACCACCTTCGCGCAAAGGGCCATCTCCTGTATCTCCAGGTGACGACGAACGAAAACGAACAGTTTCAGATCACCTCCCATGTTGGAGGTTTCTACGTCAACAAGTCATCGAATGCCAAGTTCGACCCCTTTCCCCGAGCAGCCCCGAAAGACGCCTCCGCACACTCCCTCCTCACTCTCCTCTCCAAGCTCTCTCCTTCCTTTGATGAGTCTTTCAAACAGTTGCTCGATTTCAATGCAAAGAAGGACTTGCTTACCATCTTCCAGCTGTCGAACGCGATTCCCGCCAACCCCTGGTTGGTTCCCGGACCCAACTCCGCACACACCACCCACCAATCAGATCTCGCCCGGACACAGGAGAGCTATCTGTTATCTGGCGCGGACAATACGGATACCATGAGGGATTGGAACGAGGAATTCCAGTCGACGCGTGAGATGCCCAAGGACGCTGTTCAGGATCGTGTTTTCCGGGAACGTCTTACCTCGAAGCTTTTCGCGGACTACAACGATGCGGCAACCCGTGGAGCGATGCTCGTTGCTCGGGGAGAAGTTGCACCTCTGAATCCCACTGAGGCCAAGGATGCGCAGATCTTCGTCTACAACAACATCTTTTACTCCTTCGGCGCCGACGGTGTTGGAACTTTCGGTACCGAGGGTGGTGATGAAGCTGCTCGCGTTGCTGTGAGCAAGGATGTCATGGGTGTCAGAGCTGTGAACAACCTTGATGTTCAAGGACTCTTCACTTCCGGAACCGTTGTGGTAGATTACCTTGGGAAGCGTATTGTTGGTCAGAGCATCGTTCCTGGAATCTTCAAGCAGAGGGATCCCGGAGAGCACCAGATCGACTATGGTGCGGTTGAGGGCAAGGACATCATTGCAGAGGACAAGAGCTTCTCGCCCTTGTTCGAAAAGGTGTCCAAGCTCCTTCGCGTTAAGAAGCACCCAGTATGGGACAAGGATGGTGTCCGCCATGAGATGGAGGGTAGCGTGGAAACTAAGGGTCTTCTAGGAACCGATGGCAGGCGGTACGCTCTTGACTTGTACAGGCTGACACCTCTGGACATTGCGTGGGTCGAGCAATACTGGAGCGAGCCCAGCGAAGAGGGTGCTGAGAAGCCCCACGACAAGGACTATCCTCACCGTATGACCCTCCTCAGGCCCGAACTTGTTGAGTCCTATGGACGCGTCAAGCTCCGGGATTATGTCAGGGAGGAGCTAGAGAAGAAGAAGAAGGCGTCCGGTGATGCTAAGGAGCTGACCAACGGCGAAGCTAAGGAGTCCGAGGAACCCAAGGAGGAGTCCAAGGAGATGACTAAGGAGGAGGATTCTGAAAAGAAGGAGGCCGATGAGAGTGAGAAGAAGGAGGATACTGAGCAGGATCGCGTGGACATCTCCGGCTTCGCTTTCGCTCTCAATCCGGACGTTTTCTGCCTCAAGGAGCCTCAGTCCGAAGAGGACAAGGTTGAGTGGTCCAAGGACGAGGCGGAAGTCCGTGCGGCATGCAACCATCTCTCCGAAGAGGTCATTCCTCGCTTGATCCAGGAACTGCGCGACGGGGACGTTGGCTTCCCTATGGACGGCCAGTCTTTGAGCACTTTGCTCCACAAGCGCGGTATCAACATCCGCTATCTGGGTAAGATTGCCGAGTTGGCCGATAAGGAGGATCCAAGGCTGCAGGCTCTGAAGAGGCTGGCGATTCAGGAGATGATTGCTCGTGGCTTCAAGCACTTTGCCAACTCCACTTTGCGCAAGGTGCCCGCCGCGTTTGCTGCCCCATGCGTATCGCACCTCCTGAACTGCCTTCTCGGTGCTGAGGTTAACCCTAAGCCCGTTGCTGAGATCGACGCTTCCTTGAAGGCCATGTATCCCGAAGCTGACTTTGGCTTCGAGAACTTCACTCCTGAGGCATTGAAGAAGGCGGTTCTGGCCCAAGTTGCTCTCCGCTACAGGTATGCTCTCGATAAGTCTTGGGTCGAGTCTGGCAAGCAACTCCAGCTTCTTCGTGAGGTATGCTTGAAGCTTGGTCTCCAATTGGAGTCCAAGGCCTATGCCTTCACCAAGGAAGCTGCTGCTCAGGTTGTCGCCGCTGAGCCTACCCCTGCTCCAGCGACAAACGGACAGAGCACTTCGAGCAAGAAGAAGAAGAACAAGAAGGATTCTCCAGCTAGGTCCTCTAGCCCAGCCGCTCCGAAGCCAGTGCAGACGTTCCACGCCGATGATGTGCTCAACGTTGTGCCCATCGTCAAGGAGGCTTCACCTAAGAGCATCTTGGCCGAAGAGGCACTCGAGGCTGGTCGCATCTCGGTGGCTCAGGACCAGAAGGAGCTGGGACAAGAGCTCCTCCTCGAATCCCTATCCCTGCATGAGCAAATCTACGGTGTACTTCATCCTGAAGTTGCCCGTGTCTACCACCAGCTGTCTAACCTCCTCTACAACCTTGAGGAGAAGAATGCTGCCGTGGAGCTCGCACACAAGGCGGTCATCATTTCCGAGCGCACTTTGGGTGTCGACCACGCGGATACCGTTCTGAACTACCTCAACCTTGGTTTGTTTGAGCACGCCAGTGGCAACACCAGGGGTGCCCTCACTTACGTTCGCCATGCCCTCGAACTGTGGAAGGTCATCTATGGCCCCGACCACCCCGACTCCATCACCACCTTGAACAATGCCGCCGTGATGCTGCAATCGATGAAGCAGTACCACGAGTCTCGCCTCTGGTTCGAGGCATCTTTAGCCATTTGCGAGGAAGTCTCTGGCAAGCAGTCCATTAACACCGCCACCCTCCTCTTCCAGCTCTCCCAGGCTTTGGCCTTGGACAAGGATATGCGCGCTGCCGTCAACCGCATGCGCGAGTCCTACAACATCTTCAACACCGTTCTTGGCCCCGAGGACCGCAACACTAAGGAAGCTGAGCAGTGGTTGGAGCAGCTCACCCAGAGTGCCGTCATCCAGGCCAAACAGCTCCAGGATCTCGCCAAGGGACGCGTCCGGCGTGTCCAGCTTACTGGCCGCAATACTCTTCGCCCCCAACCCAGCGTTGGTCAGACCTCCAGCGAGGCCAGCGGAGCCCCTACCCGTGACCGCAGCGGCACGCAAAGGGTGGATCAGCGTAGCATTGAGGAGCTTTTGAAGTATATCGAGGGCGGTGATTCGCCTAAGAAGACCAAGAAGCGGACGCCTAACCCTAAGAGGAGGGCGCAGAACACGACCTCATAGAGTGAAGTGTGTTTTAGGGTTAGAGGAGGATAGTAGAAGTAGAAGAGGAAGAGGATGGAAGAAGGAGAAGTGGATATAAAGGAATACCCCTGAAAAGTAAAAGTTTCTATCTGCTGTTAGTTTTACGGTCTGCATGGCAGGAATGGTTTGGCGGATCTTGTATGAGTATTTTTCATGGGGTTTATGGCATGGCGGTGGTCGGCATCTGTAATATTTGGGGGGTTTTCTTGGTAGACTGGATACTAGTACATAACTCATCTTCTCATCTCCAATCATTTCCTTTCCCCTTACTATTCGGTTTTGTCGTTGCGTTTGATTGTGGTTTGTTTCTTGTCTTCCGAGTTTCGTTTATATTCCGTCGAAACCTCTATATGTAGGGCGATATGATATGGCAGCAAGATGAATTGTATTACTATTCCTTCTATTGATCGTCCCCTCGCCTACGTATGTCATTTTGGATTCGTTTATTTGTGTTCTGTTTCCATGCCACTGTATGCTGCGGGGGGGGTGTTCCGGACGGTGTCTGACACAGTGATGCAGGTTCGAAAATTTCAGTATTTCGACGTGGGGGCCGAGCCCGCAAACTGCACGCAACATTCAACACTCCAGAGAAGTTTTCTAATCAGACAATGCTGCATCTAAGTGAGCCGGTCGATCATGCGAGAACGCGTCTGCCTGAGAAGTGAAAGAAGACGTGACCGCAACGACTTTTCCTCACCACCTCCACTGCTTTCCTCATCACCTCTTCCGAAAGTTACTAACTCGCCACCACGACTCACGAACGCTACATTATCGGCAGATATCTTCATTTTATTGCCTTTACATCGACTTGTCTACTCTATGACCACGTCACTTACGATTCATGGGCGAAAAGGGCGTTGTTTGAGCAAGCGGTAGCGGCAAAGTCTGTTCGAGATAGACACCGGTGAATGATAAGGGCTTATTGTAAGCTTGTCACGGTCGTCTTTGGGGCTGAGACAAGTTGTTCACAAAGGACTGAATCAGTTTAGGGTAATTTACTCCAGCGGTAAAAGCGTCACGCGAGTGACTACTGCATGACGTGAACGATTGTGGGTATTTCGAGCCCAACTGAGACCGCCACGATATATAAATTTCCCCCCTCCCACCCCAAAACCTAAAGTCTTTCTAGGAACCGCCTCCGTCAAACTTCTAACAAACTTTTCGGTCACGTCGCTCGCCTACTTCCGTCATGTCTTCATCGCTCCCACCACTATCACGGTCACAACGACCAACCCTTGGCCACTTCCGACGGGCTTCCATACGGACTGGAGCTTCAAATAACCTTCTCCCATTACCAGCAGCACGACGACTACGGCGACCATTTCGGCTTCGGGCGTAATAACTTCCTTCGGACACTGTCACTAGTCTCTCTCGCGTGGTGGAACCTGGCCTAAGACATTCTTATTAGGGACATTACAACACACTCTGACGAATCAAAGGCTTGGCCGCAGTTCCCAACTTCATAATTCGGTGAGGCTGTTGCACCCCTATCTCTCATCGTAGTAAATTTCAGTTAGATAGCAATACATAGGTTTCATCTCCCTGCCTTCCTTGACATTAAACTACTACCAACTCTACCAACGTCAACTCAGCCCGGCCTTAGCAGGCTGCTGCTCGACCCCCGAAATCGATCCGACTTGCAGCAACTGCATCGCTACATCAACCCCCAACATACCACGAGATAGCTCAGATTCGAAGGCACCCAGGCGGGCTTCTGCCTCTCATGCTGACTCCCCAAGCAAGGAGGAAGCCGGCCTGAACTCTCAAGATAATCTGGTCGAAGTGGATGTCGTGGAGGACGATGGGGCCGATCATATGCGTAACACCATGAAATTTCCTTTAATTCCATTGGCACGACTATGTCCCCTAAAGCTGGGAGAGGGCATAAATATCCAGAAGATTACTTGTGTTGTTATTATCCTTACCTTACCCGACAAACACAAAAAAGAAGAAATTATTTATATAATCGACATAAAAGACTACGACATCGTTTTCGGCATGCCATGGCTTGAAAAGCATGACATCGATGTCAAGTGAAAAGAGAAGACTATGACTTTCAACTCCACCCACTGCCCTACTGAACTATATTATACAAGGGGACAAGTCTTGCAAAATGTACGGCTGGTATAAAACAAAAGATATACGAGAAAGATGAAGAAAGCCCTGAATGAGGACTACAAGGATATGTACATCGGGGAGATATCAACCTTTGCTGGATTGCGCATGGCAGCCAATAAGGATAACGAGGCCATTGGAATGCTCCACGAACGATTCCATTGCTATGGCCTAGGCAACAATGATGCAGATGAAATAAAACTGGGTCTCGCGAATATGATTGCGGAAGGCGCATTAGAGCGTGCTGCACTTACCCAGGAAGACTATGAGAAGTTTCATGACAAGCTATACAAGTAATATCTCGCTAACAAGGAAATCCGAAAGTTATTGCCCGATTAGTTAAAGGACAAGTTGGAAGCTTTCGACCCACGGTTTCACAGATATCATGCCCGCTCACCGAGAGGGAGTTGATTACAGGATAGTCTTGGATGACCCAAATAGCAGGGCACCTGCGAGGAAGATGTACAGCTTATTCCGGCCAGAAGCAATCGGAAGAATAAAGGAAACTTTGGCTAGGATGAACCGCATTAAATACTACTACAGCAAGATGGACGTGATTGCAGCGTTCAGCGGTATAAGAGTCAAGGTTGGCAACGAGCAATGACAGCTTTCCTAACGAGGCAGGGCTTATTCGAATATCCACAAACGTACCAGCAACCTTCCAGCAGTACTGCAAAATGATCAAGCAGACAGCCACACGCGATATACATATGACTTGCCAAAGAATGGAGACGAACGCCAGAGATACTAAATGCTTACTCTCCCTGCATTCACGCCTGTTCACAAATGAAATGACCCCAGTCCCATATACTAGGACTTCAGATATAAAGGGGTCTGTATCATTAGCCTTAAGGGCGATTAGGCCTAAATTTGGTTTTTCTGGCTGTCTCTCGATACCTTTGTTAAGGTTAGCAAGTGTTTGAAGCCCACCGGAATTCACGCTGCCTTGTTTAGGCAAGCCTAAAGGTGTTGACTACAACATTAAAACTATCCAGCTGGTATATGTTGGCGGAGGCAGAACCGTCAAGTCGTCCATGAAGTGATATCAAAGTTTTTGTAATAACTTGACCATGTAACCAGCTTGTTCATCATAGTTCCTTGGTGATGCTGGCCAATTGTTTATCCCCGCATCAAAGCTGTCAAACTAAGATTCCTTAGTATCCATAGAACTGTCAAGGTTGTCGCATTTTCATGCAATATAAAAACCAAAAGCAGTTCGATCTATTCAAAACTTGATCAACACAAGAATCCTAAAAAATACTGCAAGCCACTATTTTTTTTCCTACTTACTGGAGCAAGTGCAGAGTGACGTGAATTTAACCTCAGTAAATATGCAAGTTTTAAGCACGTTGATATCTGCACCAAAACTGTCGAGTCTTCCTTAGAAGGAAGAAAGATAATTTCTATACGGGTATTGTCTATGGAGCCAGTATGTTAATCGTAATTCTTGCACGTTCTCATTCCCGTTGATCACTGCACGAAAACCGTCGGGCCAGAACTGCTTGGCCTAGATGAAACTATTAGGCTATACGCGGTATGTAAGTCATGTTTCAAGATAAAAGATATTATAGAGTCGAAAGAGCGCAGGGTTATTGAGCTCGGTTCGATTCTACATCGGATGTCTAGCTAGATATCTTTGTTCAGGTAAGCAGGTGTGAAGTCCCATATAGTCCTCAATCTGCCTAAATAGGCAGTTCTCTTCAAAGCGCTGGTCACTATGTAAAACCACCAGGCTTTTTCTTTGCAGGCGTGAAACTGCCTGTTTCGAGCAGGATGTGAGAGTGCCGACGACTGCATAAAACCATCAAACAGAATTCCCCGACAGCTGCGGCAGCTGCCTATTTAGGTACGTCCTTAAGGTGCCGATCACTGCGCCATGGCCGTCATACTGAAGTTCCTTGGCAATGAGGAATGCTGTCAGCCTCGTTTATGTAAACAACACAGGAATCTTAGTTTGTGATCAATGAGAACAAACATTTACTAGTGACTGCATGTATATTTTGAGTCAGCTCACAATAGGATCCAAGGGCGCTCTGTCTTGCTCGATGGTTAAGAGGAAGTTACTATTGTGGTCAAGCTCGAAGCATGGGAACGGCGAAATAGATTTTCTTAAGGTCTTCGATAATATTCAAACATAGCTCACAGTCGGAAGAACTCGGGCGGGAAATCTCAAACGAGCTAAAGCACTGGCAACGTAGTCTTCTTCGCATTGGCGACGGGTTGCTAGGTAGAAAGCTACTCAACATTCTCAAGCCCCCCTGGATTAGAAGCGGGCACGGATGCATGAAGAACGTCGGCATACGTGACATAAGGCTGAAGAACAAAGTTTAGCGACGGTTTGCCTAAATGCACGCGAGTCAGGCTTGAGACAACGGCAAGGACCAGGTAAGCACCGATGCAAGCATTATTGAGCGAGTTCTGGATCAGTAACAGTCTTCTTATCCGCTTTTCACGTGATAAAAGAGAGATGAGCAGAAAATTGTTGAGTTATGAGTGTTTTTCTCGTTGACTGCTATCTTCGCCTTTGCATGTGGGGTGTGGAGGACGGAACTAGGCGATCCGTGATAGTCGAATAGTCGAATGCCATCATGCACGACTGTCATAGTATGTACTCCGTATAAGGTAATTCTTTGGGCTGGAGTGTTCGGGGTATTCAGACGGTACGGCGGTCGGTCATGACCCTGACAATACAACCTGGTCCGGCTATTTCGACGAGCTGTGAAATATGTCAGCAGAGGAGCACTAAGAAGTGATATTTGGCGTAGAGAAGATTCGAAATTCATGGTTTGGGAAAGAGAGTAAAGTAGAGGCGACGAGGCTCCTAGCCCAGAAGAAGAAACCGGGCCGACCTACCTTTTCGTGCCAGCTCAGCAGCACACTCATGGCCTGACCACCGCCCTCTCCTCCACCACGGGCATGGATCTGTGAGAATCCGGTCGCCTGGGGAGTCATAGTCTTCGCCGTGTTCGCGGTATTTGATTGTGCCATTCCTTTGTAACTGATCCATCAACCAGGTTAGTTAAAGGTATCCTTTAGGTAGCACTGCGGGGTGTAGGATGGAGAGACAGGTGACCAATTGCAGTCACTCCCCTATTTCGAAAAGGGTAGGGAGATAACCGAATCCAGTCAATGGGGAGCTCTGCCAGTCCGGAAACGGAAATAGGGGAGGTATAGGCGTACATGTATTTCATGAGGACATCGAGGGCCTCTGTACCACCTGGTGCACTATATATCCGACTCAAAATAGGGGACATTTCCGATTGCCGAATCGACTGAAGTATCTCGATCACGGTGGCTAAGTGGATATCCTATTGAACAAAGTGAAACATAAGTCAGCCCTGTTTTTCCCTCTTCGCTAACTTGTGTAATGTAGCATTGAATTGCCACGGGCTGGGGAACTGCCAAAACCAAAAAGTTGGCTCTGGGGGAATGATTGGGGAGGAGTCCCAGAGACAGCCAATACTGCGCCCATGGACGTGGAATGGGTAGCTATTGGGGAGAGCGTACCTTGCCCCGCTCGTCGGCTCCGTATGGAGGGTTCTCCAAAGCTCCCTGTAAAGCTCCCTCATTGTCTCCGGCCCTTAATAGCTGTCGTATCTGGCCGGCGAGGCTTTGCACATCTGCCGTCGAAGCGGATGCGACGTCCGGGGTAAGCGTACTGAGGTCGAAGTTGGCGGGCGAGTCTGGGTCCAAGGCGTCGATGTTGATGGTGCGCCAGTTGAGCGTGGCCATGATGGCTGCCTCTCACTATATTGGTGTGATGGTGATAGTAGCTGAAAGCAGCGGTCGTCACAAGGTACGGGATCGGAGGAGAAGTGGGTGTGGCGTATTCCGAAGGGGTGATGTGCTCTGTTTGGAGTGGGGAGTTGGATGCTGTGGTTGACTTTCCTGGGGTCGGGTGGGTATTGGCAGTTGCAGCTCCGGCCGCCAAGCTTTGCGGAAAGCCCGCTTCACCAAACAGTCTCCCGGTACTCTTCTTTCGAGATCCTCATATCGTCACACAAGCAAGGGTAGAAAACAATTGCATCTCGATAGGCTCGATATGGAATCCGTCGATGGAAACGGGCCAGGCCTGCAGAGCCTATCGATTGCTCCGATTGCCCTGGACGGAGATCGCGACGCCACGGTTGAGTACGACATCACATCCAAGAATAGCTGACCATCATACATTTGGGATCCAATACTGGAGAGGACGAAGATTGGAGAAGGCAAAGTCTTGTGAATTTGAAATTACAAATGCAGTCTATATTCCACCCCGGCAAATGTCGAATGAACGACACACAATAGGAACCGAGAAGAGACCCAGGCAGCATCCAGCTCGCCCTTCTCATCCCAGAGATCGAAGCCAGAGATCGAAAGCGAAGAAACGCCGTCTAGATCCCGTCGTATGTTGTTCATGAAACCCGACGGCGGAAATAATCACCGCAAACCCTCCGAAAATAATTGTACAAAAATACGAATCCGACCGCCCATTGCAGAACGAACTGCAGGCTAGTGGAAATTCTACCCATGATATTGTTGACCCAGATGTAAAAAGAGACGAAATGATGAAAGAAAAGATTCCCCGATTTTTAGGTATCCCGTAGTTGCCTGGGCCATGTCCGATTCTAATTAACGCCAGAACGAAATGAGGAAATTTTGGTGCGAAAAAAAGGAGCCTGAAACGATTTGCTGAAACGATATTTTGCTGATGAAAAGCAAGGAGGATGATGAAAAACGATCGTGGCGGATGTAGGAGCGGTAGCGATACAATGGTGGTGGTGGTGGTGGTGGTGGTGGTGGTGGTGGTTGCTTGGATGCAGGAAACAAAAGTCGCTCGAAGAAATGCTCGACCAGGGTATTAGACATGCCGAGGGGAAAGCAAAATGAGTCGCTGATTATTAAAAGGGCGTAATCGTGAGAATGGGCGGTGAGAGGAAAATGCGAGCAAGGATGGAGGTTGCTAGTAAATGAGATGTGGACGTGGTAAGGCTGCAGTGATATATTGGTTAGTCAGGTGGTTCATGCAAGGTGGGTGAGCAAGATGGACACTTACGATGCGCGAAATGTCATCCCCTCTGCACTTGAACCGGACAACCAAGAACCGTCCCGTTGCTATTTCGAGCGTGGGAAGGGATGAGGGAAAAAGCAAGAAGACGGGTTCCAGGGTTGCGTTAGGTAGTATCTTGAATTCGCTATCGCCTCTTGGGAGGTTGTGGTGGGGGTTTGGGCGTGCCCGTGGTGTCGTAAGCTCCCCGTCCCATGTTGTTTGATTCGGATGTCCTGAGGATCATTGTGGAAGTGGTTGTGGGAGGAGGTGAGTCTGCTTTATACATGTCAGTTGCGATTCAGCCTTTCCCGAAGGAATGGGTAGATCGACTCACAAGGTGTTGCAAGGGCACCGAAGAGCTGAGCCGGTGACGTGCTGTGCGAGGGAGAGATGAGTAGTGAAGCGCAATGGAGCAGCAATCCGAAGTCGAGCAGGAATAGTCTATGTGTGGTGTGGGCGTGCGACAGGAGTTGTGTGCGAGCTCAATTAATAGTGTCGTGTTGCCTGAACTACAGCCGGGTAGGTCAAGTTATTGAGTAGGTAGGGGAGGGTAGAGGAGAGATTGTTGGCAGGGAGAAAGATGTGAGAGAGTATTGAGATGAATGCTGGGGAAATAATGAAGGACAGGAATTTCCGGTGAAAGATGGGAGCGCCGTTCCTGATATACGGGCCGGGCATGTCTCCTTTAAAGGGGTGAGTCCAGGGAGAGAGAGACTTGCGAAAAGAAGCACAGTCACTTTGGGCTTGGCCCTACGGCGAGACAAATGAAATGAGAGCAGACGCTGCTTCAGCATCCAAGCGCAGACTCCATGACGTGCCGACGGGACTTTCGGGGCCTGTGTCAACATGTCCAGCACAATTTCTGGAGTTTCTGGAGGACCGACATGGGAGAGCTACAGGGGAAGGGGACAAGGGGATCTGCGCCTCAGCTTTCCCACCAGGAAGGTTGCCCCTGGCTTTCAACTCTGCACAGTCTGCACCATTTCTGGTCGGGCCCACCTGTACCTGCGCCAGTCCGAGACGTTCCGCAGCGCCGCCCACGCTAGAAGCGCTGCTGTCTTGTCTTCTTAATTCGCCGGCGACAACGTCTTTTTCGACACACTTGTCACCACCATAGAGGCACCACCACCTGCAAAGTGATTTGTCACATCAGTATTATTTGTTGTGTGATGCATCTCTTCCTCGCTTTTTGTTTCCAAAAAAGGCGTGAGCAGAATTATTGTTGACCGCACACTGATTTATGGTGGTCGACAGTGGCAGACGCGTATGACACAGCCCTCTTTGCTCTCTTTCTTAGATGAGACCGTGTCAGCGCGTTGGTTGGTGACGTGCTCTATCCACACTCTCCCATCTCTTGCAGCCTCACCACCTCCCAGCCATCTGCTCTGCCAACGCCATATGCTTTTTCCCTCCTATCTCGTTTGACTCGTCGATGTGCCGTTGGGAAGACTCGACGACCACACAAACACCCCC
>ML994163.1:0-36269 GCA_010093945.1 Delitschia confertaspora ATCC 74209 | reverse complement strand
GCAACTATCGCTGTGGCAATATATACATGTATATAAACTAGAAGCTAGCTCGCAGCTTCTACTCCTCATTGAATACAATCTTGTTGAACCCTACCTTTAAGTGCCTCGCACACCTCTTGGGCGCAAGCCCCTTACACTTAGTTTGAAGATGAAGGAGGCCGTCCTTCGTGTAAAGATCTAGAAACTCCGGTACAGGTATAGATGTTGTTGAAGCAATGAATTTAAGAGTAGCTGCCTCATTTGTAGACGCTCTCGAGACTATCGGGGTTTGATAATTTGTCCTGTAATGCTAAAAATAGGGAGCTCATCATGTCGAAGCTCTCGTTTCGTAAACGTCGAGTTTGTAAGGATATAATGCCGTTCGGAACTCTTCCACTGCTGAGGCTCGTCCATGGCAAAAATTCCCGATTTCGCCACGTGGATTAGGTTGGTATATGAAGTTGAATGTGGACGTGGAGTTGAGTAACTTACCGCCTTTTCTTCGTGGCAGCAGCCCACTATTTTCAGAATCCCATTTTACTATCTTCGGAACTTAGGAACTAAAATTCATCAATGCAGCGCAACGGGATTTGACCAGTCGGCGAGGAGACCCTATATTCTCCTACCTATGGTCGTATATATTATACTCTTTATTTTACATTATTTTAAAGCAAGTAAAAATGGAAGCGGTAAAAGTCGCTGAATACCTTCTTTCCCTCAAGAGCCCGTTCATGTTATACGTCGGTGCTCCACCAGGCAAGTCAAAGCTGTCCCAGCTCCCGCCTTATATACTCTCATATATACCAAGAGAACAATATTTCCTATCGTTAGCTCTATCACCACTATGGATCCGAGAGCGCTACGTCAATCGATATAGGCGATGACCCAATTGTGAAGCTGAGCCGCTTGCAGCTGGAGCGAGGAATATGCTTTTCAATTCCCGCAAATAAGTGCAGTTCGTCGCTGATAAAGAAAATAGTGATTGAATTGTGAGGCGCATTGAACTTTTTGAGAAAGTATACGTGATTGGCAATGCATTCAGAGACATCGCCATGGTTAGAGAGAGAGAGAGAGTGCGGGTGAGAGAGAAAGTGAGAGACAGGGAGCGAGACAGACAGAGAGAGTCAGAGAAGCGAGAAATCAATTCAGGGCTCCTTGCCGCTTGGTACAATGCGCCAGCCATAGTCAACAGCTTCAAGAAGCGAGTTAGGTTTAGCACGGAATAGCTTTACTCATGCCTCATGTTTGTCAACGGGTAACTCTCCCCCTCGGCTTCTTCATCTAATTCAAAATCTCTTGAATTCTGAAGCCTCTCCTCCTCATCTCTAGCCCTTCCGAAACTCCTGCCCTCGACCGTATCTCCTGGGTTCGGATACGGCGTAGCGCATCTGCTCGATCTTAACGGAGGATAATATCTCCGGTAAGTATAAAACGCAACCAGTATCCCAATTAACGAACCCGTAGAAACATCATAAACATCGTGTCTATAGTCTTCGCAACGAGATATTGCGATCAGAGCTGCGCCGAGAAGAGGTGCTAATGCAAGAAGGACGCGCGCAAGATCGGTTCGTGGACGGAAAACGTGGCATTGGCCGGCGAAAAATAGCGCAAGATATCCTAGACCGCTGAAAGCAAAGCTGCTATGACCGCTGGGGAAACTTCGCCAGCCGTCATGGAGAACATGGTGATCGGTTTCAGTGCAGACTTCGAAAGTTACGAGCTGGTGATCTGGAGTTCCTTTGGCAGGTTTGCACCGTGCGATTAGGTCGGGTCTTGGCCTTCCAACTGCGTTCTTGATGACCTGCGAACATTCAGCATTGCGTTCTCGTGAGGGGATCCGTTCATCTGACATCCGTGATAAATACGGTGAGGATCAAACTGCGAAAATGTAAGCCTTGACATATCTGCGTAAGTTCATCCCTCAAAATCATACCTAATCCACCAACCAAGTATTGAAACGTGTGCTTTATGAGTCCCGGGTCTGAGAACTAGTGCCCAAGCCACCAAAACACCGAGAGGCACCGCCCCGGCGTATATGAAAAGCCAGGCTATTAAAGTTAGCCCGACACCCTATTATCTGCGACACTTCTTTCCACCACATACAAACAGAGACCCGCTCTATCTTGGCATGTGGGTATTGTATAGCCAGGTTATCGAGGGAGAACATGCGATGGAATGGCTCGGCGAAGAATTGGATCTAGGACGGACGGTAAGAAGTTGATTGTGGGCGATATTGGGGTCCTTGGAGGTAGGCGAACCACTATGTATCCTGATAAAAGTATTGCAATGCCAACATAGTCGGATGCGTATGAGCGCTGGGGGGGAGCGGTGTCAGTTTGATTTAAAGACACTTGGACACCACTTACCTGCCAAAATCGCGCCGCTGCCCCTAGGAAGCCTGAAGATTTGGAGAGAGTGTTGGTATGATGTCCATTTAGTGGGACATGGCTAGACATTATCAATTGAGTCAGAAGGGAAGAGGAGCATTGCTGAAGATAAGGGCTGGCTTGGAAAAGGTGAATGTTTGTCGTGTGCATGTAGGCTCGTCATCAAGCAGGTAGGTTCACGCTAGACCTTAACAGGAATGGTGCAACTTTCTGTCTCATCCGTCGTCCTCCCTCGAAATCTCCTCGCATCTCGCAAACAATCATATCCAGCCTCCCGTCTTTCCTGCCTATATTTAATTCTTTGTATAATGTCCATTTCCTACTGAAGGGTGTATTGGTTCATCTTTTTGTCTAGTTATATCCATAATTACATCACAGAAAAGACATCGAACCACATGTTAAAGTAAAACCTCTTTTCCAAGGTGTTAGGTGTTCCAGAACGTTCTTTCTTCTATTCCATTAAACCTATATATTATTTCCAAAAGACTTTCTCGTTCTTTAAATTTACCCTATGTCTAGTATCTTCACCATCTCCCGAAAACCATCACCAGCCCAATTAGCATACCCACGACACCCCATACAGGTGTGGCAATACTTCCAGTGCGCTTTGCGAACGTTAGAACTGAAACATTCACATTGGTACCGATACTTCACTGATAGTACTGCCCTTCGACCTTAAAGAATTCGAATCGCTGGAGGGGATAGTCGACGTGGCCATTCTCCTGCTCTTCGAATCCGATTCTGAAGTGCTCCTCGATGCACTATCGCCCACCTTTGCCTACACTGAGACTAATCTTGTGAGTTCGTCCGTTCCTCCGGCTACTGTCACTGCTTCTTGTCCTTGTCTTTGTAGCAGTTAACCGTTCGCTGTCAGCCTTCCAAGCCTCGCCCCAGGTGAAATCAGTCTATCTACGAAGGACAAGATGCAATGACTGCTGACCGTGGTCTACCTATTTAGCTAGCTAGTAAGCTTATGATTTTTAATCTTACTTGTTAGTTATACCAACTGAGCTCCTTACAAAGATACCTTCGACCTTTATTGTTGATTATAGCTTCGCGTCGGGTTTCTAAGATATATGCTAAATTCAACCCTACCTAAAATTGAACACCCCCTGTCTCCCTCCTTCAGTTTTTTTCTCGCTCTTACTGCCTCCATCTCGCCCCTCCGTCCTATCTTTCCTTTTTTTACCCAGTATCCAACAGCTCTCCGATTGGTGAAATCCTCTAGAACGGCTGATGGAGCGCTGTCGGATCCATAGAGGTAATAGAGCTGACGATAGGGGATATTATTTGCTTGATACATATGAGAGTAATAGAAGGGGGGAGCTGGGGCAGCTTTGCCTTTGATCACATACATGTTTGATAGTATGTGGCGCACGCTTCACTTTTCCTTTTTGAATATGATATGAAGTCGCTAGATCTTGAACAGATTAATAGTACTTTTGATAATATGGGGCCTGCATGCTGTTCACTAGATATGATTAGCTCAACACCTGTCGACAAAAGATCTCTAGCCCTCTTGCTGTAGCCTCACAATTCCAGCATTAACAGCTTAAAACCCCTAAGGTTATGAGATAGCCGCATGATAGTTTCCCGGTTTCTTTCGAGGTGTTATCTTACTCAAGATTGACGGGTCCGGTAGAACACCGACATACTACATGAAGAAAGAAAGTATTCAGCGACCTTTGTCAACTCCGTTTTTTAATCTTTAAAAAAAACAAAAAAATAATTAATAACACATACGGCCACAGGTAGGAGAATATAGGGCTTCCCGTTCGATCAGCCGTACTCAAGCTCCTAACCGGCCAGTTAGTATTGCGTTGGGTGACCACGTGAGAATCCTGGCTGTTGTATGTTTTTGTTATTTTATTTTTGTCCTCGATAAGCTACCGAGGAATTAAGGGAAGAGGGTGATGCTCAGGCTATTTTTTGGCGATTGTGACGTTGTTGGGTATACTGGGTTTCTTTTAGTAGGTAGCCTTAATAAGCAGATTAGGTGAAGAAATCTTGATCTTTGCATTATTTACACATAGATCTATGATATACATGACAATGTATACCACATACGGCCATAGGTAGGAGAATATAGGGCTTCCCGTTCGATCAGCCGTACTCAAGCTCCTAACTGGCCAGTTAGTATTATGTTGGGTGACCACGTGAGAATCCTGGCTGTTGTATGTTTTTACTTTTTGCTTCTTCTTTTTCTCCAGTTCTAGAATGAATCTGTTGCTAGGAAAGTCTCATTCATGTATGTCGTTAGCGTGAAGGTCACATGACCCTTGGCTCCCCCCTGCGTAAGGGGAGAGGTGCGAAGCAGTAAGGTGAGGTTCTAACAAGATTATATGTGTTAAAGTTCTATGGGACCTACTGTGGCGAGCAAGCAATCCATTAATGGGTATCCTTGTGAGGGTGTAACAAGAGTTCAATTATAGCAACCCACATAAAGGGGGCTGAGTATGAGAGCTGGAACTAGGAACTATATAGTAAGGCAGGCGGCGAGCTTTACTCATCAATTACTAGTGAAAACGTAGACGATATGGTTGGCTGCCTTACTAAATGGATAAATAACGCACTGTCCGCGTGCGAAACCATCGACGTATACAAAGTGATGGTAGAACGAGGATCTTACGGCTTCTAGGAAGTCGTACAGATACTGGAGAAACAAGGGCTGCAACAGAGGTATATGTAACTGTTGTGCTAGTTAGCTATGTTCATTATGTTAGTTATTGTGTCGGCTCACACGCTTACATCGGTCGGGTGGGTTGCCTTGGGTAGGTTAAACCATTTCATGGTGAATACGAACACGTGCCTGGTCAACAACCCTATTGGCTCGCTTAGTCACTAGATACCTGAGGCTTGCTACTCGCCCTTCTGTTCTTCTTCTTCTTCTTCTTCTTCTTCTTCTTCTCCTTTAATCCTTTTCTTTTCAGAAGTTAGCCGCCTGGGTAACCAATAGAACGATTTTCCTATTGCTCCTAAAAGGATCCACTCACTCTAGAGTTTCCCTGTGTCTTCCTGAAGGCTAAATCATAACATGTCCTTATCATTCAGAAATAACCAGTTTTTTAAACTGTCCCAACACCAGGAATTATAAATACCCTCTGTTTTCCGAACTCGAGAGCCTAACTACAATGGTAGGAAAGAAAACTGGGCCTTGCAATTGAAACGAGCTCCTCACTTGGAAAGGAAGGCGATGCATCGTTTAAATACCCTGCATTTTCAAAGATCAAGCCTTGAACCGATGGTAAGATCGGAGGCTCTTAATTAACCCAGCATGTATTGATATTATTCCTTTGAAAATCTTATTACGGCTGCCGGTCCCTGTCACTTGACATGTGCTGTCATTGTAATATAGAAAGGTGATTATTATCCAGTCATTAAAAAGTGATAGAGACAGCAGGTTACTGCAAGGTGATACGAAAGCTGGTATCAAAAAATAGAGAAATGCGATTCAGCATATCGCTTGTTTAGTCTATTCCTCCTCCATGACCATCCCACCCCCATGCCCGCTCAAGTTGCTGCGTCGTTGCCGTAGTCGGAAAGCCATGAACAGCCTCAGTTTGGATGAGCATATCTCGCAATCTTAACTGGTCTTCGCGGTTTGAGAAACGGTCGCCAACTGCATGAAACCAAGTCAGTCACTAGGAAACTGGAAAGAATGGAAGTAGACGCTTACCGAGAGCTATGGCAAAGCACGCCACCAGCTTTGAAGGGAAGGCTTTTGGGTTAGATTGGGCGACGCCGCAGAGCGTCCTCACGTCTTCTTGTACCATTCGCTGAAAGTTAAGTCAGTTTGTGCTATACAGACGGAAAAGATTGCAAGAAAAAGACTCTATAAAGGAGGAAAGTACAGGAGTAAGACTCTATAATAGAGCAAAGTACAGGAGAAAGACGGTGCCGGAGGAAGATCACGCGAAGAAAATACTACGTTAAAATAATAGTGTACGAAAAACAGAGCATAGAGGAGGAACATTGTCAAGCATTGTCAGGAAGGATGTCTATCGGATGGAAAAGTATATGAAGAGAATAATGTGCAAAACAAGTAGTGTACAGATGGAATAGGCTATTGAAGGAACAGGTACTGGAATAAGTTCGTATAGAAAGTGTACGTGAGGGAGATTATACAGAATGAACCGAATATGGACAGGAATTCTGTACGGAGGAAACAGTGTGGACTCACGTCTACCACGTGGTGGGACTGCTTATAAGCTGGCCCAAGCTGCGGAATCGTGGGGTCGTGTACCACGAGGAGGACATGCGCCAGAGTGTTATACTGCTTTCCCATTACTAAACTCATGTCAGCTGAATCATTCCGAATGCAGTGAACGCGAAGAGGACTCGGCGCATACCATGCGGAAGCTCATGCAACCTAATATCTGGAAAACACCTCCCACTCCCATCCCGATCCTCTCTAAAATAAAATGGGTCAAAACTCTCTGGCCGCCTCGCCCTCCACGCCGTATTATCATCCATTAGCCGTTGATACCTCCCCACTGAGTGCCTCTCCTCTCCAAACGCAAAATTACATACCTCACCTACATGCGCAATTGTCCGGGTAGCCCAGACGGAGTCGGAAGCGGACTCGAAGGATCGATCGGTGGGGAAAATGTGCAATTGGAAGGGACGTTGTGTCATGAGAGATATCCATAGTTCTTGCCGGAAAGCGGCCCAGTAGATGGCTTGTCGGAAACTGGGACCTGTGGAGGAGGCGTAGGAGCGTTCGGCGCCGCGGATTATGGCTTGCGCGCCGGTTAGGTGGCCTTGAGGGTCCGTTCCTATTATAGGGACTAGAGCGAATTGAGTCTCATGTTTCAACATTGATATGTTTAAGGGAGTGACTTACTATTCATTTCCTCAAGAAGTCGTAAGATGATGGTGGCTGCCAGCAGTGCTTCGTCATTTATTGCAACATTCTCATTTAATGCTGGAATCAAAGTGCGAAAGCATTTCTCATAGTATCTGTCAGCGAGAAACGGATCAAAGTTTGTAGTCCGACTTAGATGGCGGGCAGAGAGTGCTAAGATGGAGTTGAGAAGTGTGCTATTTTTTCGCGCCAGTTGGACAACATCGTTTCCAAAATGGTGTTTATCATCCACCATATCAAACTGAAAGCCAAAATCAGCTTTAGCTCAGACCTATAGTAGATTTTACATACGAAGAGAGCCACATTATCAACATAGTGCCTTAGCAACATCGCCTCTTGCTCGCTTTCCAAAGGCCACAGCGCCTGGGGTGCATGTTGATGGCTGTGAGGCGTTGACTGAACTGAAGGGGGGATTGAAGAATGATATTCTAGGGGTGGGCCTGGTGGACCGTAATAAGTTGGAGCTGCAGGAGCCTGCGCATAGTGATCCGGCGGAGAATCAGAGTTTAGTAAGGAGATAACGGTGAGTCCTTCTGTTGGACCAATGAGTGATGTTAGAGAAGTCTGCAAACCAGAGCCGGAAGAAGAGAAGTCCTGTGGACTCAATGTATGGCTGGAGGGGGAAAAGCTAGAGTCATAGGATGCTCGTATATCTTGAGATTCGTCTAGGAACTGAACTGTTATAGTGTTAGAAGTAAGAAGTTTTACTGGTACCAAGATAGAGATGAGTGCCTACTTTGTGGTGGCAGCTCTACCCACCTTTGCTGCGCACTAAATGAGTTCTGTATCGAACTTCTCCGAAACCGTCGTCCAGTCTCATAAACACAGTCCGCATTGGCCTGTTCGCAGCGGGTACAGCGCGGCTGTATACCATCGCCTGTGGATGAAAATCAGCTCCATGCCTGATAAGCAAATCGTGAGGCGTAACTGACAACGATAATGACGATTACGGCACCGAGTACTATACAGCCATTAGCATGGGGATGTTTAACAGCGGAACATTATATTCGGTACCATGGCATTTGTTACGGAGTACACGGCGGCACTTGTGCGCTGAAATTGTCGGAGTGTATTTCCTTGTCGAAGGAGAGTGGAGGCATAGGTAGAACGGAGACGGCTATCGTGGACTAGGGAGCTTATGGTGTTCGATTTGCGGGACACTCTGATAAGGCAATTCTGTCCGAAGGAAACGCGTCTATCCAATTGGATGTAGTAATCTATACTCCTCGTAAGGCCGTCCTGCGGGGTATACCCCACTTCCCCAAGAGGATAATTCCCCCACAGTCTGCGATGTCGTTGGGGACTTTGCTGAAACATTAAGGAAATAATATTTTCTCTGACCTTTGACGATTAGGAACCCAAATCTCCTCTTAGATAAAGTATCAGTAAGTTAATAGCACGCAAGGCCGTTAGCCACCTGAAGTCTAAGCTTCTGTAGGGTTTCAGTTGCCGTGAATCACTTTCGCTGTAGCTTGAAGATAGAAGAACGAGGTTATATGTCCAGTGGTCGATACATATAACTTTGAGGAGGAGTGTCTAGCCAATTGCTGCACAACCTAGTGGACTACTCGACCTTCAGCCTCTCTTTCCAATTCATCTACAAGGCCAATCCGGATAGTGCTTTAGTCGGTGGTTGTGTGCTAATCCCTTATATTCGAAGAATTCGACAAAATAGGAGCAAAAGAATAAGATAGGGGTGAGAGACAGTGAACGCCGGTGTGTAGCGAGTTCATGGATAAACATTCACTACAATGCCAAGGTATTTTTGCCTTAGTGTTATTTGGTTAAAAGTTCGGTCTACATGTGACCTATAGTGGAGAAGTTAGCCTAGATATCTTAAGAGAATTAGATCTATTATGAATTGTATCTGTGCTAAGAGAGATCTAGTATATTCGGGTATAACTAGACGCTCATAAGGGTTGGAGTAGAGTGCAACTCTACTCCAACTAGGTACGGTTTACAGTCCAGGAAGCATCAAGTCAGAGAGGAGAAACAGTTTTTGGATCATGATTATATCCTTGTTTTCTTTCTTCTTACGTTTCTTTCATTTGAAGAGGTTGAGGGGAGAGGGGAAGGAGAATAACCTGGGCTTCACTTCGTAGGAAGCCAGCTACTACTAACGGATATGAGCTCTAAACAAGAGATTTATCCGGATGGTGTAGAGCGCCATAATCCTTAGGATTGCGTGCGCCTTTACTGTTATATTCTAGTCGCCTAGGAAGATAGTAATAGATTAAGTAGAAAAAAATAAAGTAAAAAAATAGACGCTCATGAGTTGGCGAAGTGATATATCATTAAGGACTTGATGGATCGCAGAGTAGAAACTGAAAATGAGAATTGATACTTGCATTAAGGAAATTCCTGGTACCGTTGTCTATCTATTGGAGTTATTGTATGTTTTGGCAATGCCTCTTCGCAACTGCGGCTCTATCGTGCAGCCTCTCTTGATATAATGTCAGATTTCTCTTTGGTAGCAGAGTCGAACTGTCTGTTATCTTCATTGCATTCAAAGTTCCACTCTTTCTTCAAGGCTGGTTTAAACCTATAGCATCTAGGTAAAAAAACAAAATGAAATGCATCCATAATGCGCAGTCCCTAACCAATATTTCACAAACAAATGAGAACTCTCCACCGGGCCGAACCGAACCGAGGGATCGCTTTTGTTGCACCCCGCCGTGCACGCTATCACCTTATTCTTCCTTCATCTTGACAATCTGTCCCCTTTTTACATACACCTTGCCCCAGCCATCCTATCAAGCCTCCGTGACGGTTCGTTCCTAAAAAAGCGAATACGAGGTGCACATATCAAGCAGTTCGGAATCAGCACTTTAAATCCTTCATCGACAGCAAGGACCAGGCACGTTCGGATGTATCCCCTGGTGGCCACATCGCCGAAGTGCCATACAGAATGATAGTGGGCATGTCGCACAACCCAGAACCGTAAAACGACGTGGACGACGATTTATCCTCAGATCTATATTCATTAACCACTGTCCAAGCCTTTCAATAATAGGGATGATCTTCACAGTCGACAATTGGCTGAGTGATATTCCAATCACATCTTCCAGAGCGGCGGGGGGATGGAAATATAAGGACAGACAGAATACTCGCCAACCATCCAATCTCGCGAAATCATGCATACAATTGACACGACCTATAAGTTACTTGTATATTCAAACCTGTTTAGGATCGTCAATCATCCGATATATATTACTTCACCAATGCTGGCGGCAGCTTTAACTACCCCGGACGTCCAGGCCCGCTGCCCATGCCCCTCCTTTCCCAGTCACTCCATCTCCCCATCCACCACCCACCGCGGAGGACGAACCACATTCTCTGCGGAGCCGTAATAACAGCCACCACCGTTTTTATCTTGCATATTATCCCCTACATGTTCACATCTCCTTCTTAAAGGGCTTTCTACACATTCGCCAACTATGTGAAAAGGCTGGTAGCTTTTCAGCCCTCTCCTACAAGCCATTGATTGAGTTTTGATCGCTTCGCTTCAACGTTAGAAAGACAGGAGGCGCTGATAAAATATGGCGGCGTTCACGCCGGATCAACTGGCTTATCTTGAGGCTCATAGAAATGACTCGAGGATTCCCGAGATTCATTGGGTGTACAGTGTGCCGATTGCTGCTGGTTTCATCAGTACGGCTTCAAGACTGTGGGCGAAAAAGGCGGGTCGAAATGGGATTACGTTGGATGACTATCTCATTGTCTTTGCGACGGTATGACTTCCGCCCGTTCAATTTTTAATCGCCTATTCTTACGTCGCTAGATATGTTTGATCGGGGAATGCGCAAGCGGTCTGGGATATGGTACGTTCAGTACACACAGACAGGATCATTCTTGTGTCTGACGTCTTCAGGCCCTCCTCATGGCATGGGGAAGCATGTCATTGCTGTGTCAAAAGGAGACCTTACAACGTTCCGAAAGGTAGAGCAACACCACTTTGCTAAGTCTCAGCGGCAACCAATACTTATTTAAATCCAGGGCGACTACGTCTTCAGCCACTTCTACGACATCGCTCTCGCCTCCGTCAAACTCGGCATCCTGGCCTTCTATCACCGCGTCTTCGCCGTCCCCCTCTTCCGCAAACTCGTTCTCCTAACTGCCGTCTTCGTCCTCTGTTGGGGCATCGGCATCACTGTGACGCTCGCCGTAGTCTGCCGCCCCATCTCCGCATATTGGGATCTCGAGGTTCAAGGGAAATGCCTCGATATCGTGACATTTACGTACTTTACTAACATTTCGAATCTGGTGACGGATGTTTGGATCTTTCTAATGCCAGTGCCGGTCATTTGGCATTTGCAGCTGCAGACCAAGAAGAAGTTGCTTTTGAGTTTGATTTTTTGTATTGGGCTTGCGTGAGTCTTGACTTTCACTCTGCCCTTTCTATCCACTGACTACTGACAACATTTATATACTAACATAAGGGTCTCCCCCACAGAACCTGCGTCGTCTCCTCCATCCGCCTAACCGTCGTTCTGGGCCACGGCTCGCCCGACTACACCTGGACCTTCGTCCCGCTCGGCGCATACTCCGTCTTCGAGCCCCTCGGCGGTATCCTCTGCACCAACCTCCCCATAATATGGCACATGTGGCGAAAACGTCGCGCCCCTCTCCTCCCCGGTTTCTCGGTCGCAAAAACGCAGCACTCGTCGACTGTAACACCGGGCTCGAATTCGCGTTCCAGCAGGCTTAGGAGGGGTTTGCAAAGCTTGGGATTGAGTACGCATGGCGAAACGGGGACGGATAGTCAGAGTAGAACGATTCTTGGAGGGGAGGAGGAGGAAGGGGAGCGCAGGTGGGTTGCGCAGTCGAGACCGGGGCAGTTTTGGACGAGGGTGGAAGCTAGGAATGCGGGGCCGCTGATGGAGGAGATCTGTGAGGGAAGTCGAAGTCGGATTGCCGCCGAAAGAGAAGGTAGCCTTGAAGGCGAACAAAGAGAATGGAGGCGATCCAGTTGGGCCAAGCGGAATCAGGCAGGCATGAAGAAGAATGTTTGGGAGGTTAGGAAGAAGTGATTGACCAAATGAGCTTTGTCTTCATATTTCCCTGCCGGCATGATATCAACTATATTCTTTGGAGAGAGACAGATCCGCCCCCTCCCCCCCTGCACGAAAAGGATCACCTGGGCTATTCAGTCTTGCAAGCAGAGGCGTCTGACGAGATATGAACTGGTACTGATGAACCGGGCCTTCTATCACGTATCCTTAAGATACGGCTTACTACGAGTATCTCTTACTACGAGTATCTCTTACTACGAGTATTTTCTTACTACGAGTACCTCTTACCGGAGATATCCTTGAACTATTACACCCGGAATATGGCTTTATCTCACATATTCGTCTAGTCGAAGGACTTGAAACAGCACGCTTAATATCACGAATGGCGTTCCCAAATTTTACTAATTGCACAAGGCACATGGATTTCAAACTTGCTAAACCTATATAGTGGGCGGAAATGGGACAGCATCATTAGAGGAGTTGGCATTATCGCCTCTCCAAATGAACTATGTACACCAAGTCGCATGACCTACGCTCAGCGATACTCTTCTGGGTAACACGACTTTATCCAAATAGTACATGATTTCGTTTCTTATCTCCCTGGCACGGCGAACGGAAATCATAAATTGGACCTCGGGCCAAGATATCGAATTAAGTTTGGTCAGTTTATGCAACTCGCTTATACCTGTATATGGTTAATGCACGATTAGATGAGGCCGAGGTCTGGACGTGAACGGCATGGTACAAGGGAAATTTTGAAATGTTATAACTAAGGAGAAGAGCATGTTTCACGTGTTACTGATTAACGCTCACTTGAAACGGGACCGCAAATGGTCAAAGTCACGTGATTACGAATAAATAACTCGTGCTCCAGGTACGACATGTCATTGGGCCTGGCCAGGAGCAAGATCAAAACCCAAATGCCTGGGTAACGGGATTAGAGGATACAGCTTGGTGTTGGGTACGAGATTTAAGAAGGCCCTACATAGTGAATAGTTTGGTCTTCAGGGTCCGAATAATGGGAAAAGGCGCATTCCTCATGCTACTTCACCTTCAGTACTTCTAGCAAAATTAATCTGAGAATATCATTGAATCCTCGTATGGCAAACAATCGGCCCCTGAATTGAGAGACTTGTTCCTCGTCCGTATCTCGCATAAAAGACCATGAGCGTAGACTGCGGGGCAACTTGAAGCAGGGTGGTATTAAGCGGGATAAGAGAGCAGCACGAGATACATGAGAGAGACGAAAAGTCCAGGTGATTAGCCGTGTTGATTAAATGTTTCGTGTGGGAATCCAGTCAGATTTTTAATAATGTCCGCGAACAGCGAGGCTGCGGACGTCTCTACCGTTCAAACGTCATCTTATCCGAACTTAAACAAGAAATTTGCAAACATCAAGCACGAAAAGCATAGGGGTGTAGATGAAGACGAAGAAGCTCTTGGAGTAGACGATACTTATATATAAACCGATATTCAGTCACGTATTGATTAACCCCGGAGCTAACGCCCCAAACGCCTCGAAGCGTCATGGGGAACAGCGGACATCACATACTTGCTAACGCTATCCAATTTCCTCTCCGCAAGTATGGAATAGTCCAGATGCCGCCCTGTCTCTACCCACACGTCCCCCGACTGATATAACGTCCCGGCTCTGTGCTACTTGTACGGCGTTCCCACAGCTCCGGGTCGCTCCTTTCACTCTTTTTATTTTTATTTTTTAATGGGAGCACTCTTCCCTGAGCAAACCCTCGTTCGCTTCTTCCAGTAATTAATGCTCATTATCGTTCCGTCTATCTCACACGACGCGCACGCTGCATTAATAATCTACGGGTGATAAGACATTCATTATTCATGATGCGCGGCTTCTGTAATACAGCTGTATTGCTATTGTTGTCCTCATTCGACGCCGGTGTGGTCGCGGAGCCAATTCCACTTGCTGCGAGAGCTGCAATCACACCCACGGTTGATTTGGGATATTCGGTATATCAGGGAAGCTACGATAACGTCTCCAAAATCAATGTCTTCAAAGGGTATCCTTTACCCTTTCTACCAATATAATTAGATCCCAAAAATTCTCTAACAAATCCTCAAGAATTCGTTACGCAGCACCACCCCTCGGCTCCCTCCGCTTCCAAGCTCCACAAGCCCCTCCAACAAATCGCACCACCATCATTCAAGCCACGAGTGATCCTCCCGTCTGTCCGCAGACGGGCGTTGGTGCTGACACGCCGGCGGAGTATGGGTTTGGGTCCGCTTTGGGGAATGAGGATTGCTTGTTTCTGAATGTATATGCGCCAGCCAATGCGTTTAACTTGCCCGTTTTCTTCTGGATCCGTGAGTGTTATATTTTATCTAAAAACTCAATGTGGCATCCTTTCGGTTTCGAGGTTTTGCATACTGATGTCCGGTAGATGGAGGCGCCTACAACGTCTTCTCGATGCAAGGCATTGATGCTACGCCTTTGATGGCTACCAACAACAACAAATTCATTACTGTCGTGATCCAGTACCGGCTCGGTGCCTTTGGATTCCTCCCAGGTGAGGACGTCAAGGAAAATGGAGCTCTCAATGCTGGCCTTCTCGACATGAACTTGGCGTTGCAATGGGTGCAAAAGTACATCAAGAAGTTTGGCGGAGATCCCAGCCGTGTGACAATCGGAGGGGAAAGCGCAGGTGCAGGTGCAGTAATGTATCAATCCATGGCATACGGGGGAAAGCAGAAGCAAAACTTGTTTAACAATGTGAGTTCCAATGCTCTTTTACAATGGCAAAGAGAGAGTCACGTGATAACACCCTTAAGATCATCGCTCAATCCCCCTGGGTCCCCAACCAATACTCTTATAACGACCCCATATCCACTTCCGTATACGACAACTTTGTCGAAGCTGCAGGCTGTAGCGCTTCTTACAACACTTTCAAGTGTTTGGTTGGAAAGGATACTGAAGTCCTCCAAAACGCGTCCTTCGCCGTCTCTGAAGCCAAACCCTTCGGCACCTGGGCCTTCCTTCCCGTGACCGACGGCTCATTCATCCAGCAACAACCTAGTATGCAACTCGAATCGAAGTCCCTGCACGGAAAACGCATTCTGAGTGGCAATAACGCGAACGAAGGTGTTCCGCTTTCGCCGCCGACAGTGAGGACTGTGGAGGAATTTGAAGATTATCTCCGTACGACATTCCCTTCCTTCAACGACGAGGACCTCTCAGCCCTTAAAGAACAGTACTCTTATGACGGCGATGAGGAGCCCACCAACCCGAATGCGCCAAAATTCAACACTCCCGGAATCGGTGGTGCAGCGACAGCAAAGAATGTCTCGGCTTTTGGCACTGGCCAGACCCAACGCACGTTCAACGTCTTCGCCGAATACGCCTTCGACTGCCCGTCCTATTGGCTGGCGTCTGCCTTCCCCCAGGCTTGGAAATACCAATACAGTGTCCCACCCTCGTACCACGGTGCCGATCTGCCGGCCTACTGGTCCACTCAAAACCCCAATGCCCCAGGCAAAGGCGTAAAACGGGCAGTTCAGAAGATTTGGGGAAACTTCATTGTCCACAACTCCCCCATAGTCAGCGTGACTGACGCGAAAGGCGGCATGAGCAACGCAACTGTCCCTGTAGGTAGGAACGGAAACATTGAGTGGCCGCTGTGGAGGGAGACGCACATGATGATGCTGAATTTGAATACGACAGGTGGTGTGGCAAGCACGGCGAAGGTTAATGAGAACCTTTCTATCACGACTTATCTCGAGCCGGGTGTTACCAACCAGATTAGCTTGGTGGATGCGAATAGTTGGGAAGGTGGACGGGGGGAGAGGTGTAAATGGTGGAAGGAGATGGCTGAGAAAATTCCTTACTAGGAGATCACGGCTTCACCAGCTTGTGTATGTAAATGATATGACAGAAATCGTATATGTCTTTTAGCAGTGGTAGCAAGATACCCCGACAATTTTCAATGAATCTAATTTGGTTTATGGTTCTCTATTAAGTGGAGATGAAAAGCTAATTACGAAGGTAAGTATGCTTCTCTTTCGGATACTCACAGCTTCTATAAATCCCCCTTTCATAATCCCTTGGCCATTCTATTTCTGGAATCATCTTTCACTGGTTCAGAACTTCAACCACTCAATTCAACGTCTACATTTCAGTCCTCACTGTGTGATGCAGTCCGTTGAGGCTTCAGAGGGTCCAATCACAAGCCATATCCTAGCATGAACCCAAAAGATGATAGAGAGAACAGCGTGTACAAGCTTCGACTCCCCGTAAGTTGCCATTGCATAGATTCAAGTTAAACGGTCCGCTATTATCCGCCTGCCGTGGATGTATTTACACAGAAAAGCACTAATGCATTGCTCGTCATCTTGCGACACGGAGATCCCTAGATTCGATCCCAGAAGCGGAGCTTCTCTAACTGATCCAGGTGGAGGACCACAAGCAGTGGCCGTACTCCCATCCACGCACACACCCAACGAATCCTCAATTTCTATTCCCGCCACCTACAATCCTCCCACATTCCCACCAGTCTCTTTTGCCTCTCCCCTCTCCTGCTCCTACGTCTCTACCATAGTTCTCCCATAGCAGTCCGTTGTGCACGTACCCACTCCCAACGGCATCATCGAAGTCAGCTTCATGGATGCCAGCCAACTCGCGCACGTTGGAGGATACGCCGAGTATAAGGCACAAGAGTCTGTCATGGGTGTCTCTCTTCCACCCTACCTCCTTATCACCTCTTTCCTCCGTTCCCACTGAGCCAGAGCTTCGTCTATCCCCCAACAACATCGATGCGCTTCATTTCAGCCTCTTTGCGCATATCCACACTCCGAGGGGCGCGATCCGAGTCGATGTCGTGGATATAAATGCGGGGCGCGTGGAGGCTTTCGCGGAGTGGATGGCGAAAGAAACGGATATGAATCTGAGTTGGGAGCAATTTGATAGGGGCGAAGTGCGTGGAGAAGAGGTAGGGGTCTCTGCTGTTTTGCTATGTTTAAGGTTCTTATTTTCCCTTCTATAAAAATTGGTGAGAGGGTATGATAACAGATTCGGCTTATATCCTCTTTGTTTTTTCTTGTCTACTTAAGGATGGGTATAAGGGGGTTGGATGGATTCCATATGTGTAATTCGGAGTAGTGCGCTTGTAGAAGTATACGATAATGAACCAGGAAATTAAACATGGCAACTAAACTTTCATACCTATCTTTAGGAACCCTAAGAAGGTTGCTAGGCAGGTGTAAATTTGACCCTAATGCTCGATCCTAGTACTTTAAATAGAATAGGCAGAATACTACTCCTATATATAATCTCTTCTACTACATACCTACGCCTCTTCTTATTCCACATGCTAAATTACGAAGTATATTTAACAGAATGAAGAGATCATACCGGAATCTGTTGTATATAAAATTTGAGATTTACCATAGCTAGATTAGGGTGGTATAAGGAAGCAAAATGCAAAGAGTTTGGACTCTAGAGGGACACTCCTTTAAAGTCGGGCTTACTTTGCTCTAAGTATTGATATTGCATGTTCACAGACTGGATGGGAAACCCGGCAGTACGTTCAATGACATTATTTTTCTCATGATTATAAAGTTTGAGAAAACCATACAGGACATTCTTCACATCCTAGGATTCTAGATGACGAGTTTACAGAGCAAGGTTAGCAGTATAATGCCCAGTAGTATGGCAGCCATAGCGGCTCCTAAACTATCAATTCCTAGGGCAGAGAGAAAGAGAGAAAGACTGAATAGCAAGGTTCCACCTTCGCTATAACATGGCTGTTTGCTGTTCCCGTTGGCAACTGGCAGCAAAATATATACTTTCAACGAACTTTGGTAGGGTCTTAACGGCGTTGGACGCGGTGTTCACGACATTTCTCCGCAATTGACGAAACTCATCCGTTCATATAAAGTACCAGTAGCTTTACAGCAGCTCCACACTTGACTTTGGCACCATCACTCTCGGATAATAAAACCTTTTTTTCTCCCACAGAAGCTCCTTAGATATAGTCTCCGCTTATTTCACAGTTGCCATTTGCTGCAGAAATTTGCTGTAGAAACCTTTGCTATTCTACTTGTCCCTCTGCTCCTAGGCTGCTAGGCCATATCACTGCCCGGGGTCACCAGATTTTACACTCACTAATCTGTTCTATTAGCGCTCTTGATGATCTGTATCTATTAGCTGTGTAAGCCGAGACCGCATATGGTAGGAGCAATTTACTGCCGACTTGGCACACAATACATGTATATATACTCAACAGTTCATTAGACCTCATTGTCAAGCACAATATGATCGCTATCATAATACCGCCTGTTGGCTACCCAGTTTTTGCCTCATACTGCTTACAAGTTGTCTTGTTGGGCCTTCGATTTTCAAGTAACGATCGAGTCCAAGAGACAACTGAAATGTCGATATATATAGACCTCGGATTATATCCGCCGCACTTCTCTATTGATTATTGCGAGGTAAATTCCTAGCCAGCTATAGAGAGAAATATAATTAGGAGAAGTTTTCATTATTTGTCCTCTTCCAAAATGACATAAACAAATAGTTGAATTATATAACCCTCTATATCTAGAAGGGGAAAATAAAAGTTTTGGTCTTTCGAAGTGGAAGGGGAAGACAAAATATTGTATTTGCGTGCCTAAAGTATCTCACTACGAGAAATTTAAAGCTAGATCCGTGGTGGAGGCTACAGCTGTGGCCTCGTTCGTTTTAATAGCGTAACCAGCATCTGCGGCACAATAAGCAGGTCCTATAGGTCTCTGTGCTTCATAGGTTTTCCTTGCGCGGCACTAAATTATAACTTCACAGAACCATTGGGAATATCCCTTATTGAATGTACAGGCCTGTAATTCGAAAACTATATACGAGAATTGAAGAAAAAGAAAGAAAATGAGGAAGTATATACAAAAGAATGTCCAACTGTTCACTTCCTTTCAGTGATTTTCTACCCTCTGATCGGTTTTTCACCCAAACCATTCCAGCAGATTCAACAACACTACACCAATCGCTTCTCTTCTACCCCTAAAACTTTAACGTAGCCCCCGCCGTCCCCACAACCGCCGCCTTCACCTTCGCCGCATCCAACAAACTATACTGATAAGGCACGCTGGTGAGCGTTCCTGCCAATGCCTCATTGGCCGCGCCACCGAAGTCATTTCCTGTAGCAACCGCGTACCCAGCATCGGTAGAGTACAGGGGTTTCTTGCTGTTGACGAAGACGTTGTTCTGCACCAAGACCTGAGCGCCCTGGCGGGTGTTGATGCCATCATTGACATTCTCATAGTAGTTGTTAAAGATATGGCCAGTGCCGAAGCGGATGCTTGGGCCGCGGGAGTTCAAGTTGTACCAGTAGTTGTTGTGGTAGGTGACCCGCAGGTGGCCCTTATCCTCGGCGCCGTTGTTGTCGGAGTGGCCAACGAGAGAAGACTTCCAGTGGTCGTGCATGAAGGTGTTGGAAACGGTCACGAAGTCGGCGGCATGCGTGATGTCAAGAAGACCATCGTAATAGTCCTTGTCGTGGTCACGGTCGGAGGACAGGTCGCAGTGGTCGATCCAGATGTTGGTAGCTAGTTGGATGGTAATGGCATCGTCGCCAACGACTTTGGAGATAGAAAGGTTGCGGATGATGACGTTCTTTTTGGACTTAACGGTCAAGTTAATGCCATTGAGTTCTGTTTGTTGTTAGTCTGTCATCCAAAATTATGCGTGTTGAATATACTTTGGAGAAACGGCTTTAAGAAAAATACGGGGATTCGTACTTGCGTTAGAATCCTTTCCGACGATGGTTTTATTCGACCCAATCCTGACTTTCTCAGTTCCGGTGATGGCGCCAGAGACGACAACAACACGAGCAGTATCGTCGGCGACGGCAGCGGTAAACTGAGCGTAGCTGGAGACCGTTGTGGTGCTTCCTCCCTTTCCACCAGTTGTACCACCATTCTGAGTAGCATACCCTGTGGTCGGGGAGTCAGTAATTGAAGCATGCTTTGCTAGGACTCCGCGCCTCTCCTCAGTGGTAGGCGTGGGGCCTGCTAGGGAAAGGGCTGGCATAGCCAAGGAGACGATTGTAGAGAACCTCATAGTGGAAAGAACTGGAAAGATGAGAATTTGAAACAGAAGGTGATTGAGAGAAGAATGTGAGTCTGCTGAAGAAAGAATCAAATTAGAAGCCGGTGCTCTTGCATTTTATATTCTCTCTGATCACTATAGCTTCTAAAGGAGGTGTCCAAGCATGTTACCATCAGACCAGAATCCAGGTTGCTCCCAGCGCTAGCTCTTTTGCTCTGAAGCTTAGAACTATTCAAAAGATTTCGCACCAATGGAAAATCAATGAAGTAGGGGAGAAGCTCAAGCATACTCCTGGAAACACATGTTTGTTTCAAGAGCCCCTGGTTTGAAGCTCGAGCGCCACACTACACTATACGGCGAAACAAACGGTCGCCAGGGTACCGATTCCCAATGCTCTTGAACCTGAAAAACTGGATCATCGTAATAAAATTAGAGGAGTCAATGATGCAGCAAACGCGTGTTCATTCAAGAGGCATAGAAATAAATCGATAAACACCGCAATGCTCTGCCAAATCCGTATGCTCTCCATTTTGGGCCGCTGTATCTCTCGTAGCATTTCTCATATGTACAGAATTTCCCTGGCGTACCCATCGGAATATTCAATCCGTATATTAATATAAGCGTATATTGCAGCCATCATGCACCCCATATTGACTTCCCCGCGAAATGCAGGGGCAAGTAGAACATCACCGTTTGTGTGCGGAGAAAGTAGCCGCTGAACGTCCAAATCGGTAGAAGATGCCCATAATGGTTGCGGAGAGTGAGAGACCGTTTGAAAAAGAGGAACTGAAGAGAAATCGTGACAAAAGAAGCGGAGTGAACAGCTGTCCAATGCCAAATGTTCGAACTGTAGAAAGCGCATAATTTGAGACTATTGGTTACATCGAGTTCAACGAGAGTTAGTGTTAGCAAAGTACTGTAGTTTTCAAGAAAAATGTAATATAAATCCACGACGCGCATTCGTTGGTCGAAGTCCTAGTTCTGGAGTCATGTTCAGATAGTGAACCTTTCAGGGTACAAACAGCCAGCTAGACAACAGTCTCAAGAGTCAAAGTTCAAAAGCCAACATAGCTGTGGAAATACCTAGCGTCAGTTGCGACTACAGAAATGATGAGTAATGAACCTGAGCGAGTTCATAAATTAGAGAGGATGTGGATGGAGATACTCCCGCACGTGCATAGTGACATCATATCCCAAAGCGGCAATAAGCTCATCAAAGCTGCCACGACAGCCTTTCATCAACAATAGGCAACAGTACGATATACCACCACTTACCTAGCAGCAAACCCTTCCGATTCCTTCTCTCCATCTCTGCCCACCAACGTCGCCCACTACCCATTTCCTCTCAAGAACTCCATCAATCAGTTCCCCAGACTGAACGCGGCCAACGATTACAATTCCATTGTACCTCACCACCACCACACCTCCTTCCACGCACATTTGGACGGAGAAACTTCCAACCTTAAATATGCCACCAATCCCCATCCACAAAAATGACCCCATAGCACCTACGGCCGCAAAAGCGCCAGGCCCGTCAGCCATCGAATCCCAAGACACCCTCAACCCGCTACCGACGCGCACCCTCCCTGTCTCCGTCCCAGCAACCACCACCCAGTCTGCGAACCTCCACTCGGGACCTCCACCCCCCCAACCAGGAGCATTCCCTGTGCCACACCCAACGGGTCCAGCCTCCTCGTACAGCACCCACTCACCAGCAGCACCGCAGCCCGGCGCCTCACCGTATGCTGGACCAACAGCGACACACATCACAACCGAAACGAGATACGCCGGTCCACCGCCTCAATTCAGCATCCCCCCACCCACAGACTCGGCGCTCCAAGGCCGCTCTACCTTCACGAAAGAATCCACAAAGCAGTATAACCCTGCTCCTCCTCCTCCGGGACCAACAACCCTCGACTTCGGCCCCGCAAATCCACCACCGCCCCAAGCCAGCCCATATGAGACGGGAGGACAACCCCGTCGGGCAAGTCTCGGGCACCCGCCAAACTACACACAGAACCCGTCAACACCATACCACACTCCAGGCACAGATCCGTTGCCTTATACTCAAGAGGAGAGCGCGAGTGGAAGCGGCCATGGGGGCGTAGGAGAAGCGGCGTGGAACCTGTTGAGTCGGGCTGGAGAAGCACTGAAGAAGGGGGAGGAGGCGGCTTGGAATGCGGTCAGGAAGAACTAGACCTGGGCAAATACATCTTTATGGTTAAATGGGTAGGGCGGACACAAATAGTAATGGAATGGGAATAGGTTGGGTAAAATATTATCATGTAAATGTGGATGGATACGCCCGGCGTAGGGAGATTAAGGCAAACGGTTAATGGTAACTTACACGGAACGCGAGGATAGGATATGACAAGTAGGCATGGGTAGCAAGGAACACTCAATGATATCACATGGAGCAACTTCATATGCAAGATGGTTTGAAGAAACCCACAGAAAAATCTATTGTACTGTCTGTTTTCCTCCATCTCCACCCAAAAGCAGCAGATTAAGAAACCAGAAAGGAAAAGAGAAAAAGGTAAACAGAACAAAGCAATGCAAGCCGGATGACGTTGTGTGTAATACAGAGGAAGGAAATTGCCAGGCAAAGGTAAAGTACAGGGGTGTCACCACCGCGAATCGTGCTTTTCATTAACCAGAACAATCTTCTGCCTTTTTGGGCTTGGTATTGCTCTGTCCAGTCTACCACCACTACTTTTTTCGTTACTCCCCTTAACGACTACCATCCCCCATCATTAGTGTATTGAAGTTGGGTATCGAGGCGCTAAATGTCATTCGAGACATTTAACCGGATCCACCCTTGAACTTCTTACCGAACATGATCAGCTGGACCTGATCGTAGATGGAGAGCACACCGGCACCGGCAACACCACGGAGAATGTTGGCACCAGCACCCTTGAAGAGAGACTTGACACCCTCAGCGGCGACGATCTTGCGGGCAGCATCCATAGAGGACTTGTACTTGACGGCCTGGAAAGTATATTAGCATGTGCTTGTAGTTTCAAGGATGGAATCCGATACATACCTCACCGGAGGTCATCATCATACGACGACGGATAGTATCAAGGGGATAAGAAGCGATACCAGCACCAGTGGTGACAGTCCAGCCGAGAGCGAAAGAGGCCAAGAAGTTACCCTCAAGAGGACCAACGAGAACAACGGGCTTGATGGAATCGTACATGCCGAAGTACAGACCACGGTAGACGACGATACCGAGAACGGAGGGCATGAAACCACGGTAAAGACCGGCAATACCGTCAGAGGCGAGGGTCTTCTTGTAGACATCGACGAGACCGTTGAACTGACGGTCACCGCCCTTCTTGGCGTTCTTAGCATCGTTGGCAAGACGGGTACGGGCATAGTCGAGGGAGTAGACGAAGAGGAGGGAAGTGGCACCGGCAGCCTGTAGTGCAATTAGTTCTGTGATCCATATAGAAACGCGCAAGGGTTGTTACTTACACCACCGGAGGCCAAGTTACCCATCATCCACTTAGCATAACCATCACGCTCCTTCTTGAAGGCGAACATGGACTTGTAGGTATCACGGAAAGCGAAGTTGAGGGCCTGGGTAGGGAAGTAACGAATGACGTTGGCGGTGTTACCACGCCACAGGGAGAGGACACCCTCGGCCTGGGAGGTACGCTTGAAGCACTCGACGATACCATCGTACTTGCGGTCGAGACGACCGGTCTTCAACATCTCATCCTGCAGGGAAGCGCATCAGCGGTTGTGTCTCAGAATATTTTGTCATCAGGAGCATAGACGTACCTGGTTCTGGATGAGAAGCTTGACACGCTCGATGGGAGCGGCGGCGGTCTTCGAGACGGCGGCGGAGACACCACCCACTGTAAATCAGCTGTTAGTTACCGCGCCAACCAGAAAAAGTGGTAAGATGCCGTCGATATCGTTTCGGTGATGCCATTGACACCCTTCCGCGATGGAATCGGCATTGAATGCTGAGACGTACTCAAGAAGTCCACCACGAAGCCCTAGATGTGACGTTAGCACGCGCTGGAATAAAAGCCGCAGAAAGATTGCGAAGTAGAGCCGCCAGACAACAACATTCATCAACACCGACATCCACTTTCATCTAAATATATCATCGCATTGCTCAGGAGAACTCGATCGATATCATTGAGATGATGGACGTGCGTCGTGTGTCGCGTGCGAATGGATGGTTGGAGCTGGACAGCTGTCTCCTGCAATCAGCGGAAAGGGAGGAAGCAACTTACGGGCATGCCCATAAACGACTTGTCCTGTTGTGTTGCCATTGTGACTCTGGATCAAGCAGCGCTTGCGTTGATCTAAAGTATGAAGGAGTGGAGAGAGGGTGGAGGATGGATTGGATGAGAGGAGGAAAGTGTAGCTGGCGCGGACGAGTTCTTGTAGAGAATGGGAGCGAAGTTTTTGCTGGACGGGCGCTCGGGGCGGCCTTGGCAGAGCTAACCATTTCCGCTCTAGATCGCGTGTATTTCCGGAGTACCGAAGGCCTCGGGGGTAACGTTGAAAGTGAAGTCAAGCCAATTATTTTACTTTTTTACAGATGCAAAGAACATTAATTATTTGTAAAGCGTAGAGACATGCTACTATCGAGGTAAAAACCCTCTGCTGTCTTTCAAAGTCTTGAAATTCCATCCTACACACCTGCAGTGGCATTCATCTACATTTCCTCCTATCTCGAACTCAGTCCGCCACAGCATTACCAAGCCAACAAGCCCCCCAAACACTCATACACGGACATACCCTGACATCAGGTTCAGCTTCAAGAGCCATTTCCCTAGAACCCTAAGTAGAAAAGCTCTATAAAGCCCCATAAAACACCAAAAGGCTCGCTTTTTCTAATCGCCGGAGCAACTTCCTGTTTACAGTTTTCTTTCTTCCTTTTAAAACAGATTGGCAGGTCTTACTTCGGGCATCGGGTAATTTCGGTCTGTTCGACGCCTCGACCAATGACGTCGGAAGTAATCGAGATTATTGGCTCGTAGATGGCAAAAGCATCAAATCCCATGAGGATGCCGCGAAACAGCATTGAGCTTGGGAACATTCTGTGGAGTTAGCTGTTTGGTGAAAATGTAGACTTTGGTCAAGCCCTTGAGCTTGATATAATCAAGTGCATACAAGCCTGAATTGGTTTAGCTTGAGGGAATTCATTTATTCTGCATATTAAAACAGAGTATCGATTTGAGATAGGTCTTCCCGAAGATAACGCACAGTAGTCTACCGTATGCGTTCCGATTCTGTATGGTCCAGTTCGTCTTCAAAGTGTTCCAATGCATGGACTGCTGGTGTGCAAGGAGTGCTGCATGGTTACGCAAGAGGCGCGAATAGTCTCACGATGGCATCTTCTAAATAATCTCATTACGATTAAGTATATATCTAAGTCGGATGCATGTCTTCCACTGTGATAGCACACGATAGCATGGCGTCTTTAATCCTATTTAGAAGGGAGACATGTCTTCAATCAGGTACAACCTGATAGCATGGTCTACATCCTAGATATCTTACATATTCTCTCGAACCGAACGCATGTCTTCAATCGGACCTTTCTCAGCCCGATAGCATAGCATCTTTATCCCTCCCATTACAGACGACACGTCTTCAACCAGCCTCGATCTGGTAGCATGTCGCCTCCCTCTCCCAATCTAGTAGGTCCCCGTACTTTAGTAGATGTACGGAATGATCCTCCACGGCACCAACTCCCGATACTTCTCCCAATCCTTCCCGTACTTCCTTCTGCACTTCTCCTCGTCTCTCCTCTCCCGATGAATCAGCAAAACCGCGAAATACACCATAAAGAAGTAGGTGAAAACCATGCCATAGCCCTTAGCTGGCCCAGGGTAGACATACTTCCCATATGGCTTGTTGAAGAAAATCGCGTCCGCAGGCGCAGGAGAAACAGGGTGGTTGAGGCTGTAGTCTACAAGGTAGCCTGAGACGGCGGTCGGGAGGCAGTAGGACCATGACATGACCCAGTCTCCAAGGTAGTTGATGTGGCGGGCCATTCCCCACCATCCAGACGTAATCAGTTTGGAGCCTGACTCGGTCTGGATGTATTTGAGGTGCTTGACTCTAGGGTCATTGGGATTAGTGCGGAACCGGTTCTTCTGGTTGTTCGTAGAGCGGAAGATCCAGTAACCGATGGCTTGAACAGCGAAGACACCCAACACTTTCCAACCAAGCTCAACGGGGTAATTGGCCAAGTACCTCGTTTGGATACAGTAGGTGAAGGGTAACCAGGCAAGATCACCGAAGGAAAGCATGAAGCCGAATCCGTCGGAGATGATATCGATGGTGGTGAGGACGGCAGGTTCCATGTACAGTGCGTCGAATGTGTAGATCGTCTGGGCGACTGTAATGAGGAGAATAGAGTCCGTCACACGGCCAAAGTTGCGGTATTGCTGCATTATGTGTGCGAAGTCGAGGATGATCCATCCAAGCATACCGGGTCGGAGCTCCATCCACGATTTGATGTCGACCTCGCCAAAGATTGGGATGTTGACACGAGGATTGAGTTCGCGGCCGATGAACCAGTCATACAATATGTTGCCGGTGTGGCCTCCGGCAGCGAGTTCACGCATATTGGGGTCCGTAGGATGCTGAACCGAGAAGGAGGAGATATAGACATACGTTGCCAAAGCGTACGAGATCAAGATGTTAGTGGTAAGCAGCGGGACAAAATTGTCAGTGATGAATGTCCAAACGGGAAATTCGGCGCCTTGGTAGAGAGTCCCAGCCGCTAAGATGCTCAGAATGAATATGGCTGAGCTGAAGGCTAATGGTTGTAAGTAACTGCAATATGCTTAAGTATACATGTGGTTTTGGAGAACATACAATTCAATCGATACTTCAGTCTCCCCCCAGATCTGAGCTCGGTCCCTTCAACCTCATGAGCTGGGAGGAAGGTGTTGAGTGCCAGACTGAGGAGATAGTAACCGAAGGTTGCGAGGACAGCTTTGGTGTTGATCAATGTGGAGAAGCCTTCCCACCCAACCTCTTGCTTCAACTTTTCGAGAGTCAAAGTTGAAGGGTGGAGTAAAGACGGTGCAGGGCATCCAGAAATGTCATTGCAGAAGAATGCGAGGGCGTAGCAGACTACAGGCAGAGCAGTTGAGATTACCAGCGCTCCTGGGCTGTATTCCGTTAATTCAGAATTTATTTCTCGAAGCAGTATATGCAACTTACGGCCCAAAGAACTCATATCCATGAGGCTGTTTTTCCCTCACGACCTTAGAGGAGGCTTTCCCGTTTGGTGCCATATTGCCAAACAATATCAAAATTTTGACAAGGCGTTCTGATGGACAACGAAAAGGGGAAACCAAGCAAAGACGCGTTTTCCTAACCTTAGATACTGAACAAAACGTTTATCAATCTCGCACGGAAAAACTGAAAAGAATGGTAAATCCTCCTTTTTATATACTGAAAACTGACTGTATGGTACGAGTTACTCCGCCTCCGGAAGGCTTGCGATCCGAGAGAAGTTTGGTGATGCAAATGAGACGCCCAATCCGCCAAGCGCACTACTCTCCAGATACGGCTAGCGGAAAATCCGTCCCGTCCCTAGTCCGTGCCTGCAGTTCTGACAGTCGTGCCTGCCTATTTTGTGAGACGACGTATCTGTTTATTCTATCTGATCCATTACCAAATGCCACCAGCAATTGTCTCTCCCTTCACCTCTCCCAGTCGCGTTTTTATTCATTCACGATGAAGTTCTTATTCTATTCTTCCACTGTCTGCCTGCTGTCAGCCCAGGCCGCGTTCGCTGCTTCGAATACCAAAGTGCCCAAACCATGCACAACCAAGTCCCCGACGACCGATCGCTACTACGACCTCAACCCGCTTCATCGCTCCGCACATGAGGAGGGTAAGAAGAATAAGGATGCGGAGGAGGGGAGCTGGCATGCAAAGGGATATGATTATGGCGCAAATTTCACTCTAAATTTCTGTGGTCCGGTGGTGGAAGAGCTGGAGCATGTTGCGGATCTGGATAAGGACTTATGGAGGAATGTCAGCGCGTATTATGAAAAAGGTGGAAAGACATATTCTATAGGGTGAGTGTCCTTCTAAGTCTGGAAGCTGGGCCACCTCCTCTCCTCCATCCCAAATTGCCCATCCAGTACTAACAACTCCCCTCGCAGACTCCAAAACTCCGAGCCCATCTTTCGCGGCCGCAAACTCGTCCTCAACTACACCGGCGGATCTCTTTGCCAGTCCTCATCTACAAAACGCTCACTCTCCGAAACCTCCTTCTCCGAGCGCGCCCTCGTGGACGATGACGATGAGGACGACGATGACGATGAAGACGATGAAGATGCTCCCAAAAAGCACAAACCCTCCAAATCAGAAGAGCGCCGCAAATCTACCATAATATCCCTCCTCTGCGAATCTGATCCCCTTGCCAAAACCAGCGTATCCTTCGTCGCCGCCTCGCTTGACGAATGCACTTACTTCTTCGAAGCGCGGACACCAGCCGCTTGCGGCGGTATAGAAGCTGCATCACAAGCGCTGAGTCCCGGAGGTGTTTTTGGAGTGATATTACTGATTGCGGTGCTGGCTTATTTGGTGGGTGGTTGTGTGTATCAGAGGACTGTGATGCATCAGAGGGGGTGGCGGCAGTTGCCGAACTATGGAATGTGGGCGAGTGTTGCAGGGTTTGTTAAGGTCAGATAACTGAACTTCCCATCTCACACAGTTTTATGAGTTGTCAACTAACAATAATCCAGGACCTGTTCATAATCGCTACCTCCTCCTGCGCCCGCTGCCTGCCCTCCCGTCGAGGCTACAGCCGCGTCTCCCTAAGCCAAGAACACCGAGGCCGCGAGACTCGCCGCCCCAGTGACGATGAGAACCGTCTCATTGATAATCTCGATGAGGAATGGGATGACTAGTGGCTGTCTATTCCGCATGGTCCATTCTGTACACATTAGATACCGCCGTTTTTGGGAGGGTTATGGTCAGGGGGGCGTTATCATTTTGGTTTTCTTGCTATCGTTGGGGATTTCTTGGGTTGTGGGGTTTCTGTAGCATTTTCAGTTATGCCAGAAGGGCTTGGACCGTTTTGGCAGACTTCGGTGGATCTCGTGTGGTTAGTACTATATATTGTACTGTTACACCGCTATCAGGCGTTCTTTTCCATAACTCTTCAATGGTTATGACCATACCCACTTTTGCATTTATTTTCTAGTCAATCTTAGAAACACTTCTCTTTTAACCAATCTACATATACACTAAGCACTGAACTCGCTGCATTGAGCCTCGCAGCGAAGCAGAGGCTGGGCCGCCGCGAGTTGCGAAAATTGTGGAGGGGTTACATGAGGTTAAAAGGGGTTATGAGCTATAGTTTTACAATATTAGGAGATTAAAGTCCGACCTTGTACTTGACCTAATTTGTTTCGGGAAATCTCCATTGCTGGACGTCAAGCTGACGTCTTCTTTTCTCGCAGAGAGGGCCATTGGGGGTTCGAACCATCGTTTGACGGATTTTTGGGGGTTTATTTTTTTGGCTTTTTGGAGGCATTCTTAGCAGATTGATAAGTTGAAAAACTCATATCGGGCCTATAATATTATATGATTACTGGAAAGCAAAACAATAAGGAAGATTTGAGGGGGTTATAATTCTGTCGATGTATGATATATAGAATTAAAGAGGCGTTGAGACGTTGAGATTGTTACGGTGAAAATCAAGACGTGGTTCATTACAAATACAGGTGTCCCAGGATTCTACTTGGATAAAATTTTCCTTGTTCGCGTTTCTGTGCATTAGGTACCCTATTCTATAAATCAAATAGAGTAGAGGTGTGATTGTAGGTCGTTCAAAAATTGTCGATATTTATGCGAAAGACAACTTTTTAAAAGGGGACGATTAATACGCCCCTTCGTTTCATATCCGTCCGCCCACTTTGGCTTTCGCGATAGCCAACATGTAAGCAGAATGAGGTGAAAATTGGGTAGTCAACAGGCTATATTGTCCTGGTGATCATGTTCTGTATTGCCTCAGGTCTAGTGAACTGTTGGGTATATATACATGTATTGTGTGCTGAGTCAGCAGCAAGTTGCTCCTACCATATGCCGTCTCAGCTTACACAACAACATATATATAACTTTTTTATTCAAAGAAGTGAGCCAGTACAAAACCGGCACCTGCTCGAAATGGTCGGCAACAATGCAATCAATATCGCGAAATTTAAGGCTCTGGTGGCTTGTGAAACTGGATTGCTTACATCTGGTTGGTGTCATAAGTGGATTGTAATCCGCTCCTTACAACCCAGTTATCATTCACCCAACGAGCCCTTAGCGGTACTGTACTCAATATCATAAACTTGTAAGATGCGCGTTCATTTCTGTTCCCTTTATAGCGCTATAGCGCCACGTTTAGATATCGTAGCATTTAGATACTAAAAATGGAGCTATATAGGTCTATGAGAGCTATTCTGACACCTCCGATCTACATTAAACGGGTTGCAGTAGGGTCGGGTGTATATTTAGTAGAAAGGGGTGCACGGTAATCAAAGTGGGTGTACGAATATAAAATCAGGGAGTAACTTGATCGTTCCTTTTCGATATCGGACGGATGTCTAATATAGAGAAAGCCGACAAAAACGGGATTCAAAATAGGAACTGTATAGCTGACTCTGTGTGAATACCCACTTAAATTCCCTAAGTCATTCAGAATTCGGACTGTCTCAATGAGATGTCTGATGTGGACGTAATGAGATACCCCTACCATACTGTTCCGAGCTTCTTCTTTCTCCTTCCAGATTTTACCAAATTGTAGAATCGCATAACCACAAATTACAAGCTCCTGACTTACAATGAGTCCATCCAATACTGGACTAATCTATGCAGTTTCGCGATCTACAGAACCAGAGACTCTTGAACCTAGCAAATAAATCCCTCAATTAGCTCCTCGCCAAAAAGGTCTCTCCACGCCTCATTCCTCGTGTAAACGTCCATCAGTAACAAGTCCTAATATAGCTCAATCCCTCCTTTAACACTGCCTAGTTTAACCGACTCCTTTCCTTAAGTTTCCCAACACCACCCATTCACAAATCAATTAAACCGGCAGCTTTCATTCTCATCTCACGAATATACATATGACCCAATCTCCATTTCTAGCGCCCTAAGTTCTAACTCGTAACCAGAACCCAGCAGATTTCCTCCACCATTGTCTTACTTCGCGCAACGCCCGATCAACCAAAAAGTACCCCATAATACTTAACGCGTAACAACATAGCAAGGATGACTGCAATTGATAATGCAATTGCGGATATAGATGCTCTAAAGCCTGACGAAAATCTTTGCTATCCAAAAATAGCTACTGACCATAGGGTTGATCGGTCATCGTTGTCGCGAGGCACAAGCAGATTCAGGCACCATGTGCGATCAAGGACACCAAGTAACAGAAGCTCAACCCATAACAAGAGGTGGAGCTTGTAAAGTATAGGAGATATGATCTGAAATTTCGCGTTGACATTGCGCGAAAGCCAGTCTCTGATAGCTGGGTTACACGCTTCATCAACAATCCCCAAGATCGCCTCGCACCTCGATGGACAATGGCCACGGACTCTGTTCGCCACGCCATTGATTTTAGTGATAAGTACAAGCTGTACTTTGGTCTATTACAGCAAAAAATTACTGAGTATGATGCTGACGCGAAGCACACGTACACTATGGATGAGAAGAGCTTCGTGGTTGGAGTCGTCGCCAGGTCGAAGAGAATCTTCAGCAAGAGGAAATGAGAGAAGGAGGTCGGTGCCTCGCTTCAAGATGGCAATCATAAGTGAATTACACTCCTGGCATGGGTGTGTGCCGATGGATCTGCGTTGCCACCAGGCCTCATCTACCAGGCTGCCGGCAAGGCTGTACAATTGAGTTGGGTACAGAGTATAGAACCCAAGAAAGCACTCAGTACCCTTCACTACATCTCCTCCGGCTGGACGAACGATGACGTAGGTCTGGCTTGGTTTGAACAGGTATTTGATCGCTACACCAAGAAGAAAGCTCGAAGAAAGTACCGGCTATTGACTGTTGATGGCCATGGGTCTCATCTGAGGATGGATTTGATCAGGTCCTGTGACGACAACAAGATACTATTGGCTATCTTTCCTCCGCATTCAACTGATACGCTTCAGCTGCTGGATTTTTTCTGCTTCAAGCCTCTTTCATCAAACTACACAAATAAGCTGACTCAACACACTCATCGGAGCATGGGATGGCTCCCTGTCAAGAAAGTCGACTTCTTCCCTTTATTCGGGAAGGTATGGGTGAGCAGCTTCACTGTTGCAGTTGTGCTCAGGTCCTTCGAAGTCATGATTATTGTGACGGCTCACATGCTTGCATAGGTAGGGTGGGTTGGCTTGGTTAGGTTGAATCTCTTCATAGTGAATCATGAACACGTGCATGGTCAGCAACCCTATTGGGCTGCTTAATTCCTAATGCCCCGATGGCATCTACCTAGGTCTTGCTACCGCCCCTTTCCTTCTTCTTCTTCTTCTTCTTTTCTTTTCGTAAAGTTAGCTACCTGGGTAATCAATATAACGATTTACCTTCTCTTGAGCAACACCGTGACAGGTATAGCACCCATTAATCCTGACAAATTCCTCGATAGATTCACCAACGGCGCCTCAGAAGCCCCAGAGTCGCAAGAATCGTCTACTTCGTGCTACAACGGAGAAGATTGGCTCAAAATACAGTCGCTTATTCGCTCTGCAAGTGAAGTATGGAACGCAGTAAGGAGTCACGGAATCTTAGCCGCTCACTCCGCCATCTCTCAATTCAAAATAAGCTCATCCACCATGAGATGAAGGGCTTGAAGGATGTGCTAACTACTAGGAAGGAGCTCAAGAAGAAGCAACAGGCCTTGCCTCTCCAACAGCGCAAGGAGTACCATGGTGGAGCTCTTTTCTGGTCACCAAGTAAGAGGCATGAGGCTGAATTTTGTCTGAGAGTAAGTAATAGAGGTGGTTCGCGGGCGTTGCGCGACTCCGAGCATTGCACACACGGACCCAATACTCACCTATCGAGCATTTTCCACTTCCTGGCTGATCGAGACATATTGTACCACTGTACACCACCTCCCCAACTGTCTTACTTCTGTCTTGCTATGAAAATATGCATTTTTCAAAACATGACGTTCTTATGGATCTTTCAGTGCTTCTTACAGTTAGAGCCGGCAGACTTCTCACCAGCTTCCCATGGACCATCACAAACATGTTCAATGCTTCAGGACATTTCTTGAGCAGATTTACCTGCAATTCAGACTCGCGGAAGTTCTCGCGGACCACTTCCTCTATGTTTTACTTTCTTTGTTACTTTGATCTATTTTCTTTGTTCGTAGCCCCCTATCCTAAGACTCCCATGGTCGGTACTTGTTGCGATGGAGGATACAATGCATTATATCACCCTTATTTCTACTCCAGTTCTTTCGTTTATGATATTCTCTTTGTTGGCTCAAGTGCTTACAATGTCCGTTGTTTTCCTGGTTGTCGAGTATATCCTTTCTGATACTCCTCTCTCATCTCTAGTCATTTCTCTTCTGGCAGTGTTATCCGTTGCTCTTTAAGAAACATTCTTGGCACTGCATTCTCTTCCTTAACGCTCAGTTCAGTATAATTAATCTAGATAAAATGCTTTCACAGAGGATACTTCGCAGGATGAAGGGCGAAGACTCCTCTGCGGCGCCTCCTCACTTCCTTCTTTATTCTGCTAATGGTGGGCATCGGGATCGATATCATCTCTGCGAAGCCCCTGGCGCCCCAGATCCCAATCTTGACAATCCTATTCATCCCATCTTCGCAGCACAAAATTTCAAGGATACTAGCCCGGAGCTGTATCGCAACCTTCAGCACTCCCTTCAGTTCGCTTCTATGTTTCTTCAAACAGACACCATGTTGGAATGGTTTATCCGCCCAATCTTTGGGAATCCTATGAAGGATTCCTCAACAGGAAGGAGATATCTATCAGATCCCGGTAGGTTTGAGTCCAAGAGAGCTGGGCTGATCAGAGGAGTACGAAAAGCCCTGCGATGTCTGGCTCACTCTATCCAGTTCGAGTTTTCCGAGGGCGCGACCTGGTTTGCATGTACAGACTCGATCCCCGTTTATCCCGACCATACTGATGACTGCCCAATGGCCTTTGGACACAAAGGGTCCATCAGGATCCGAATCCGAGGTCAGTATAAGGAGTACCTTACGAAGAAGTATGCCACTACCGCTAAGTACAGCGACAATCTCCGTTTGGACTTCCATCTCGCACTGACCTTGGTTCATGAAATCGGGCACGCAGTAGGCGTCATGCGACGCGGCAACCTTAAAGAACCCTGCATAAACCTCGACGACCCGGTAAAGGCCGAGTTCGGCCAGTCGTGGGAGAGCTTTGCGTTTGGTGGCATCATCAATCCTTTTGATAGAACGGCTTCTCGCATATGCTATCTAACCATCAGGCCCTGGGCCAACAACAAGGCGAACGAGAGAGAGTACACCGCGATCCCTATGTCCTGGATCACGCAGTGGTTCCACAAATCGACATGGTGTGCAATCAAGGAGCGCGGCCCGCACGCGGTGACGCCTCCCCCAGTGCACCTTGTCCTGCAGCAACGAAGGTCCGGATACACCGTGATCGCAGACGACATCCACGCTCTCACAGACCTCAAGGCTGTAAAAGAGGAATTATTAAACGCTTCACACAAGCTTCCTGCTGAAGAGCGGCCAGATGGCGTGTTCTATTTCCTTGCTGCTAAAACCGTGCTCCTCGCCGAGAAGCCTCGAGCTGGAGCTTACATATTCTCTGAACCCCATTTTGGGGAAATGAAAACTACGGTGCCGAGCAGTATACAGAGCCCTGACTCTCGAGCTGGGTCTTCTGGGGGCAGGGCTTGCACAGCTTCTGTTGCATATCAGAGCATTCAGGCAATATCTCTTACGGCTGCTCAGTGCGATATCCCGAGAGTCAAAAGCTGCGACACAAGCACAGCCAAACGCGCGCGGGATATTCCTTTTGAGACTCTTAGAACCCTTATCATGGAGAAGAATAGGAAGATTGCGCCGCTTCAGCCCTTGTTGGAAACACTGAGTGGAACGGAGGAGGAGGGTGAGCCAACTGTGCTGTATTCTACGGTGCTCAACAGAAAGAGGGTTGAGGTGTTGAGGGATGAGAGCGATGGGAGGGAGAAACGGGCTAAGTTCTTACGCTATACCGGGCGATCTTAGAGCTCGCTTAAAACGCAGCTGTCTCGTCTTCTAGAGAAACAGTAACCACAGCATACTTCTTGCTGATACTAGTACGCAATTCTTGAACAGTTCCGTCTTAGAGCACGTCGGCTGGTCCAATGAATAGGCAAGAAATACCACCCATGTAGGTTAAAGCTTCATAGGGTATCATTCATTTCATATATAGAATGTTAGTAAAGCATATCATTCGACAAGTCATAATTTAAAATTATCATTCAGTGTCACTGACCTTTTTCGTTGCCGTTCATCAGTATGATCCCGCAAAATCGGCCCCAATTCTTCATAGTGCAATCACCATAAGCGTCTTTTTCGATCTATTATCTTGTATGATTTTCCGGGTGTGCTCTTTGGTTTAGGGAATAACTACGGTTTACAACGTCTTCAACTTCGCACCTCTAGCTCCGGGACTGCACCGAACATCACCATCGCATTTATTTTATTCACCAGATATTGAAGTTCCCACCTTTAGTATGAGAATGCACATTTTCCTGTTCTATTTTCAGACTGAAGTGGATCGTCGCTCGTTTGAGTGTTCAATCGTGCCGGGCCGTCTTACTCGCGTTTTACACAGCCTCAAACCTCCTTCCGTCGCGAACAGGTATCGAGGATCTTCAACTTATACGGACAAACCTCCGGCTATCATAGAGCTCAAAAATATCCGCTCGGGCTACCCCTCTTTTGTAACAGGTTCTGCAAAGGAAGTCGTTTTGGGAGGGGGGAGGG
>ML994162.1:0-36452 GCA_010093945.1 Delitschia confertaspora ATCC 74209 | reverse complement strand
GTTTTATTCGCAACTGTTTTATGCCACCTAATGTCCCGACCTTCAAAACGGACCATATCCGCTCATCGCCTTAATTTCTTCTCCGCCTAGTAGGGCCGGCTGATTGTCTGCTTTCAACCAGCTCCGCAGTGCCAGTTCTAGTTGTTATCTACGAACGTTGGAGCAGTAAACTGTAGCGGTGTAGATGGAAACTATCATGACGTAGAGAATGGTTAATTTCCCTGATATTTCATGCGCATCGAAAGTATTTTCTCCTCGGCCTGGACGTTGTCTCCTTATTATTCGCGCTTAGATGTTTCCTATCACCAAAGAGTACATTAATAGTGTATTACAATAGGCCCTCTGATATCTATCAACATCTCAGTCTGGCTTCTTTATGGCGTTTCCTTGCGCCAATCGAGAGTATAGTAGTATACTGTCAAGATCCTCTCGTTACTCTCCAACCAGTTAATATTTAAATATCTGGCTTTCCCTACCGTACGCTAAAACCAATCGTACCATTCAAATTTAACCCCTTGGTGACCCATTAGAGACAAATACCGAAAGAATAGCCGCATAAGCAGCGGATACTGCCATCATCTCAAAGCTGGATACCTTTAAAAAGAGCGAAACGAGAAAAGATAAAATGATAATGCAAACCGAGACCACGACAAGCTGGATATCTTTTGAATAGTCGTGCGACAAAATAACAAGGGGAATAATGAGGAAGACGGCTGTCAAGGCCGCAGTAGTCGCACGTCCAATAATGTCAGCTATTAGAATTGTGTTCTGATAAGACCAACGACGGTGTTCAAAAGGCGACCCAAGACCTTCTATGTTGTTCTTAGATTTTCTTGCCAATCTCCAGTACCGAAATGCTCGCAAGTATCTGTGAAGCCAGCGCTGGAATGGGTCTGTCCGGAATCGCGTTCCCAGGTCCACACTGAGCAATCTGGTCTTGTACACCTCATACAGAGTAAGGTCTTCCCGCAGGCTGGAATGTTTCTCGTCGTCGAGTAATGAGAAGGTCTCCATTGTCATGATGTTGTTGAAGGCTGCAAGTGCTTCGTCTGATAGTTGAGATTCTGTTAGCTTAAGCACCCTGAGGGTAAATATTACTACATACCATATTGCCGAAGAAGCTCGCGCAGTTTCAGGATGAACTCCTGTGTAATGCTCTCCTCAATCTTTGGAACGTTCACATCTCTTTTGCTATGCTTTAGGCCCAGTCGGTCAGTAGACGAGGGGTTTAAGTCCAGACTAAGGCCGGCCTGGTAAATGATATGATCCATGTCCGCGATTTCCTGTTCGAGGAAGCGGAGGTTCAGTAGATGTGTTGTCTTGAATCGACGGAAGCCGTGAAGTGTGAGATTGTTGTCGGCAGTACTAGTTATCCAACATTTACGAAATTTGTCCACCAGTTCCTTAGAGCTCAAAGGTAGAGGATCTGCGGTTGACCCAGCCATACTGTTAATTACGCTCGAGAAAAGTTGGGGGAAGTAGAGATAAAATATCCCCCTCTTGTAGACGCTCCAAGTTGATGTGAGCTGTCAGATCCTGCAGAGACAGCCTTATAGGCAGCACTTTATTTTACAGGTATTTCAATCGGATCTCAATAATTTTCGGTGACTTGATGGATCTTCTTCATCAACCCCCGAACACGTTGTTTAATCACTGGGAATAATTAGTATGATTGAACACTAGCGCTCGAAATCAGGGTAATTGAGCTTTAGGATCAAAAGAAACTATATATATGGTATGAGAAGGCTTTTACAAACACTTTGCGATTAAACGTCCGGTCAGGCTGTAAAAACAATGCTTTTTTAAGGCGTCTCAACTTTTCAATTAATTGCGGACGTGCTGTGAGCAGTACTGTAAATGCACAGCCCCGCACTTAACTGATACCTGAGGATGATTCCTAGCAAAAGCTAATAAGCAAGACACTAGTTATTCGATAGGAAACAGATGTCTAGCGCACTCCGTTTCTAAAGTAAGGTTGTCCAGTCCATTGATATACCAGAATTCCTATATGGCGCATAAGAAGGCAGCTTTGACAGCTCACCGGCTCTCACCTCAATCTGCCTTGCCAAGCAGGCAAATAACCAGGCTATGAGGCTGAGCAGACAACACTTTCCACTTACACCTCTCAGTACTGCAACAAACTGGTTGCTACGCTATAATATTTACTACATACATTATCCTTGATCACACTAAAGGATGGCATCTGGCAAACAACCACTTTCTTGCACCGACTACCATGTCGCATGGATATGTCCCGTTGCGGACATCGAGCTGCTGCCAGCTCGATTGATGCTGGATGAAGAGCACGCCACTCCACCATACGACACGCACTACGACGAAAACACATACATTTGTGGCGTGATTAACGGCCATGCAATCGTTGTTGCGACCTGTCCGCAAGGAGAGACAGGCAACGTCAATGCCGGGCGCCTGTCAGGGTCCTTATTCAAGACCTTTCCAAACATCAGAATGGCCGTACTCGTCGGAATCGGAGGCGGGATCCCTCGTTTAATCAATCCTAAGGACCCTTTCAAAAATATTCACCTTGGAGACATCGTTGTTGGATGGCCTGGGGACGGGCAGCCCGCATGTGTCTACTATGACCGAGGCAGATCGAAAGCCAATGGACAGTTCGAGATCGTAGGCAGGATGAAGAACCCGGACTGGAGAATCACGAACGCGCTCAGTATCCTTGCCTCAGATCACGAGATGGGTCGTACTAAGTTTGGCGACCAGCTTGCGCGATTGCAAGCTCATAGCAAGTTTGCCCATCCTGGTCTTGAAAGTGATAAGCTCTTTGAGGCCGAGTATCACCATATCGGAGAATATGGATCAAATTGCGCAAAATGCGATGAGAACAAGCTCGTTCAACGACCCTCACGAACCGAAGAGGATAAGAGCAAGTTGGTGTTTCATCAAGGAAGAATTGCCACCGGCAATTCGGTTATCCAGGACGGCCAGTTAAGAGATCAAATTAGTGAGAGATGTGGCGAGGCGCTTTGCATCGAAATGGAAGCAGCCGGGGTCGATGTGAACAGACAATGTCTGGTTATTCGTGGTATCTCCGATTATGCTGATACGCACAAGAACGATACATGGCGGCCTTATGCAGCTGGCAAAGCGGCAGCATTCACTAGAGAGCTACTCTGTAGAATCCAACCCAATATAGCTAAGCAATGAAAGACATGTCCGAAGGTCTGTAAGCAGAATGAGATAAAAACTGGTAGTCAACGTGCTGTATTGTCCTGGTGATCATATCTTGTGTTGTCCTCAGGTCTAATGAACTGTTGAGTATATATACATGTATTGTGTGCAGAGTCAGCAGCAAGTTGCTCCTACCCTATGCCGTCTCGGCTTACATGGTCAGTAGTAGTTTTGCTTTTCCAAGGTTGCGTTGTATATAGAGTTAGCAACATATCAATGAGACCTTTATTCGTAGTTTAAGCCTTGTGCAATAGAACACTGATAAAGGACAGGGACTTGGTTTGTTCCTTTTTCAAAATAGTTGTTAGGAGTTGCTGCAAATATGAAGTGTACAAAAGAGTTGATTTAAGCTCTCTGCAATAATGCCATCTTATAACGTAGTGATGCCAAGCAACGTTAACTAATTGGGACCTGACCTGTCTAGGTCAGGTGCTATATACATATATCCTTCAAATTCTGATGAAGGTGACAATCAAATGATCGGATGGATAGATGATGTATTCTTTCTAAGAGAGTGAATCTATCTAGTTTGCGTGCAGTGCCAAGGTATGTGTTGGCGGGCCTCTGCATACAAATTACATGACATGCTGAGATCACTCTGGATACTGGAGAGAACTAGAAGGCTACCTCCGACAGAAGGCTATGCTTGGCAGAACGGAAATGCTCATGATATTATCTTGGAAATGAATGAATTGATTGTTATGTCTGCAGTCGAAAGAGTGACAAACATATATACATGAGATCATATGATTGCAGGACTCAGAGAAGGAATGGAAACATATAGTAAGGTATTTAATGTTGTCGCCACGTAGTTTGGCAAACCTGCTAGAAGATTCTAGCATAGCTAGATTGCCATTCCAACATATTCCATGGCAATAGTGAATGGACAAACTGGGTGGAGAAGACGTTAAGACGACTAGTAGATATGGTCTCTTGCGGTGACTGAATTGCAAGAGCGAATTGGGCACCATATCTGCCACATGCTATCAACGTCATGGAGTTGCCTGAAGTCTATGAGGCAAAAGCTAGGACATTACTCCTGACTCGAATAGGATCGTGTGAGATGACCCCAGGGCGCTATAAAGCTGCAGAGTGGGCTTTTAAAGAGACGCTTGCAATAAGTGAGAAGGTGCTAGGAATGGTATATCTACATACGCTGATAATCATGACCGACTTGCCACAAGCACTGAGCAACCAGGGAAAGTATGCGGATGCAGAGAAGATGCATCGAGAGAAGCTGTCATTAAGCGCGGAAGTGTCAGGAAAGAAGCATCCAGAGACGCTGACGAGCATGAACAACCTGGCATCAGCATTGAGCAAACAGAGAAAGTGCGCAGATGCGGAAAAGATGCATCGTGAGACACTGGTGCTAAGAGAGAAGATCTTAGGGAAAGAGCACCCTATGACGCTCAACTCTGTTCATCACTTAGCATATCTTCTGCACAGGCAGAAGCGGTAGAGGCGGCCTTAAGTCTACCGGTATACGAGAGAGCTTGTAATAGCTTCAACCGTTTACTCGGGCCTCAAGACCCAAGAACACTTGCTTGTCTCAGCAACTATACTGCTATAAAACAATAGACAGAGAAAGAAATAGATTCAAGTAGCGCATAATTAGTGACGTTAGATCAAAACTCAGAGACAAGCCGTTGCAAAGCGCTTCAAACGCAAAGAGACGCCGGAGACAACAAACAACACCCAAACCAGTAAGCATAACTTGTTAAGCTTCGGAGTCAAACATTGCTAAGTATCGCATGATTACCTCATGTGATACCTTGTATATAGTCTCCTTTCCTCTTTTAAGGTAGTATTGAATGCACCTTGCTATAGCATTGTGGGCGCAGTTTTCTACAGCCTTCGTTTGCAACTGCAAATTCTGTTTGAAAATGTTGTATGAGATTATTTACCACGTTATTGTCGACGCGACGTGACAATCAAATGATCGGATGGATAGATGATGTATTCTTTTTAAGAGAGTGAATCTATCTAGTTTGTGTGCAGTGCCAAGATATATGTTGGCGGGCCTCTGCATACAAAGCACGTGATATGCTGAGATCACTCTGGATACTGGAGAGAACTAGAAGGCTACCTCCGACACGACGTAACCCGAAGGAAGCCTGGAACGCAAGATATGATGTGGAAAAGAGTGTCCAAACCTTCCCTGCACGCAACTGGTCAAAAACGCGCAAGGTTTGTATACATGCCTATCTACAAAGCCGAATAACCGAGGAGCGAAGACTACATATGTATATATAACCTTTCTTTTGCCCACAACTTGCACAAAAAGATTCAACTAATCATCTTGGGAGTACCGGTGTAAATTGTAGGTAGAGGGAGGGATATGCGTCTGAAATAAAGAGATGAGACCCAAGTATTACCATACAGTTATCATATCCAGCAGGTTATGCCGCTGTAAATGCAAGCACCCACTACCCAGGAGATATAGTGGAGATGAACTATCCTAGGTGACACATTGCAATATAATTGAAAGAAAAATTCTAAGAGAGCTTAAAACCACCACCGGCCAGCTTTCTTAAAACTCCAGTAGGGTTATATTTGGCTCGCACACGCCGCAGAAAGTCGTTCGATTTCCACCCATAGCTGGCAATTACACCTTGACCAAGGCCTGCATAATTCCAGAATCTAGAATGGCGTCAGCAACTGTTAGTGCCATTTCATATTGAAATGGAATGTTAGGTGCGATGGTGGCTTACAAATATGGATGCCACAATCCCTTCTGTTTCGCATGCTGCTCGCGGCCACTGAGCATGGCGCGGAAAGAATTGATATAACTGTATCGTCCCTTTTGTCCATTTTGATGCCGACATACATGATTAAGATCCTGTTATTATATTTTGTCATGTATCTCGAGGTCATTCTGGAGATACTTACCAATGAGGTCTTCCTTTTCGTTTTTCAGTCACAATGAGTTGCCGCCCCGCTGCAACCCCACCTGCATCATGTGCGGCGTGGCTGGCATATTACAATGTAAGCCATTGAAGCCAGAAACTTTCTTGATACTGCGAGACCATTTGAGAACGTGTACCAGGCGTAGGTATATTCGTCGCGGTTAGCTTTTGTGGTATAGACGCGCTATTCCTATCTATATGATGTCAGGGGCACTCAATTCTTGGATGGACATAAGTAGTTTCTTACAAGAATCCGTTTGAGAAGCCAGCAGCATATTCTCCAGCAAAGCTCACGATACTCAGCAAATCTCACGATACTCAGCAAAGCTCACAATACTCAGCTTGCCGGACAGTATTGGAAATGGCGGTCAGATTATTCCATCCAGTCATGATCGGGGGTAGTGTGCTGTCGTCATGAGTGTTGTAGTAAAGCAGAGTTTCTGTGATGACCGTATCATCCTCCTGGATATAATCAATTGCAGGCCATGTATGCGTTTTGACATCTTGTACGGCATGGCGTGCATTATAGTCCTACGTCAAGCCGAGCCAGTCCTCCGTTTGATTCTCCTCCCACAACCTTTCCGCCTTAAAAATTCGCTGGTTGTAGCGGGCTACGATGCCAAAGTTATTGCCGCCTCGTTTTTGGGCTTTATATAGATCAGAATTAGATGTTTGACTGGCTGTCACGATCCGGTCGTCTGCCAAGGCTATTTCAAAGGAGTAACCGTTGTGAGTCGCGAAGCCGTGCGCGTTCGAAAGAAACGAAAAGCCAACTCCAAGGGCCAGTCCAATTCCCAAAGGATAGAAACGTCCAGTAACCTGGGTTTTGTTGAACTGATCCGTGTAAGTATAGACATCGCCCCAATGTAAGCCTGGCTCTATGGCCACGACCTCCGTTCCGTCAGTGGCGGTGGTGGTTCTAATTTCCACCATGTTGTCGTAGGTGATAAGAACGCTTTCGTCTACGTGGGATGCTCCGGGCATTGTAGAGTGTCCGCCTCCCTTTGCGACAAAGCGACATTTTTTCTGCGCGAAGATCTTCGCAGCAGTTGATACCTCTTAAGCATATACTGGCGAAAAGGCGCACTAAGGGTGAAGAACCGTGGAAGAGGCTGAGGTAATTAGTCAATCACATTTGTCTATTAAAAAAGCGCATTCGAAACGGCACTTACACCAGAAATTGGTGTCATATGTGATGGGTGTAATTTGCTGTTCCCATCTGAAAGGTCTACACGGGATAATCTTTGGCAGGGCGAGAACACTGGAAATCATTAGCCAATGGCCAGAAGAACAGTTTGTATGGGTAGCACATGCACAAACTGCAACAGTCTTGGAGAATTCTGCAGCTTCCTGAACAGAGACTTCTTCCAGTGCTGGTAATTCCTCTGGAGTGGGAGCTGCAAATGCACCGCAGGCCAAGGCTACAAGGAGCCGGCTTTGATGTAATAAAACATCATGGTAAAGAAAGCCTTGACTACCCAGCTTTCGCCTCACGCTGCTTACACATAAGCCTCTGCCCCTTACAAGTTCACATTGAAAATGTACATTCAAGTTCGCGTGTTGATAAGCGAACTAGCCAGATGAAGATGCCCGACGAATAAGTCTTTCCCTCCAGCATCTACCATCAAATTTCAAAAGCGGAAGCACCAAAAAACATATTGGTTGTGATCTGTTTAAATGGCCCGGAACTAGATCGATTTACTTGCCAGCCTCTTGAGCGGGAACAGTCGCAAACTGATAAAAAGCACCTAGAGCTACAACAGAGGAAACAGCAATCCACCCATAAGGACCCTCCTAATGACACTCCCAAAATTTGGAATAGTCTTTCGTACCAATTTTCTTACGCTCACAGCCGTCTCATCGGGGAGACGATTATAGCTGTTATTCATCGGCGCACAATGCTTGCTTATTTCGCTCCAAGCACCCATCTGGTAACGTCAGTACGTGGCTATGCCCGAATAGTCAGTTTATCAGTCTACTTAATCTAGGACTCGGATTCCAGTATGCCACAACCCCATTCTGGCGCCTACATGAGAGCACACTTCTCCATACGCCTCAAGCACCACATGGTCGATTTTGGTCAATTATAGGGCATGAGACATAGCCAATCTAGCAATGCCGCCCCCTACCACTATTATGCGGAAGGCTTTAGTTGCTGACTGGAATACCGTGTCCGTGCCCGTGATGCACGCGGAACACCAACTACCCCAAACTTCAACACCACATAACTCCCCCATTAGGAGCTCAATGGAAGCTGCGTTTGAAGCGATAGAATCGCTAAAGCCTGAAGAAACCTTTCGCTACTCTGACATAGCTAAAAGGTTTAACGTTCATCGCTCTACACTATCGCGAAGACACCGAGCTGTTACAACATCGCATGCGACTAAGGTTTCCAACCAGCGAAGACTAAGCCGCCAACAATAGCAACTTCAGTACTTAGCGGCTCTGATTGGAGGAAAATTGAGTGGCTTGTACAGGTAGCAGTGAAGGATAAGGATGATAACAAGGCGCGAAAGCTTAGTCAAACACTTTACTCAATTTTCAGTTCAAAATGAGCTACTCAAACACGAGACTTAGGGACTAAGAGAAGGCCTAATTCACAAGGAGAAGCACTTAAAGCGTGGTAAGCCTCTGGACCTTCAGCAGTGCCAAGAGTATCATGGTGGAGCTGTTGTCTGGTCACCTAGGAAGGTCAGGAAGGCGCGTGCTCGAAAGACAGTAAAAGAGCGTGAGGAGAAGGAGCTACAACTCCAGAAAAGCGAGAGAGCTGAGCTAAAGAAGGCATCCCAGCCATATAAGCTCAAGATAGCTCAGGAGAAGCGTGTGGCGAGGGCTGTGGCGAGGGCTGAGGCGAAGGTAGTTAGGGAAAAGGAGAAGGCTGAGCAAGCCGCCAACGGAGCCCAGAAGCAGAAGTGTTGCGGGCAAAGCCTACACAGACATATGGTTCATGTATAGTCATGTGCTATAGGCACGTGAGCTTATCAGCGAGATTAGATTGTATATAGAAGAAGAAGAAGAGGAAGAAGAAGAAGAAGAAGAAGAGGAAGAAGAAGAAGAAGAAGAGGAAGAAGAAGAAGAAGAAGAGGAAGAAGAAGAAGAAGAAGAAGAAGAGGAAGAAGAGGAAGAAGCAAGTGGTTAATGTGGTAGGTAGTGGGGAAGCCTCAGGGACTGCATCGGCAGCTCCACTGAAGGCAACACGTCATGGCCGCAACATTAAACTTTCAGATAAATACAAGTAGCATAAGTTAATCGCATACATTTAATAAGTACTCTGCTACAAATTTTTGTAATAATAGCTGTCGGAGGTAGCCTTCTAGTTCTCTCCAGTATCCAGAGTGATCTCAGCATGTCACGCGCTTTGTATGCAGAGGCCCGCCAACACATATCTTGGCACAAACACAAACTAGATAGATTCACTCTCTTAGAAAGAATACATCATCTATCCATCCGATTATTTGATTGTCAATAGCTATTGTGGGTGGCTCTATAGCCTCATTTTTAGTTGAGTTGTTGTTATGTTGTTCCGCGTGCATCAAGCAAAGGGGCACGGTATGGGCTTGGCTGACATGGTGGAATAGATTCAGATGCCATAAGAAGAGTTCCATCGTAGATTAGCGTCATTCTAGTAACAGTAAAATAGGCTAACATGCCCAGGTCCATCTCGCTGGATACTGAAGATGCCCAAACACTGTCCTCTGAAAGCGTCCCGTGGCCGGCCATGCAAAATTGGGCCTTTTCCTCCTACTCATCCGCTGGAGATGGCTGCAGCGTAGGTGATGGTCATGTTAAGGCAGCACCTATGGAGATAACGGACGCATCTATCCTCCTTGTTTACTATGAATCATAACTCTCCGGACTTAACGGACAAAAAATGGAAAGTATTCACTTTGGTACTTTAGTATTTATCTCGGACTTCTGCTCTTCGACTATCGTTCCCTCAAATAAAAACCTACTTCTCCTCTCAAACTTTGCTTTTGCTTCACCCCTGCTCATTCTCGTATTTGTCTATTATGGGTGTTTTCTTCATCACCGGTACCTCGTCAGGCTTCGGGGCTGAAATAGCCAAGGAAGCATTGAATGCTGGTCACAAAGTCATTGCTACTTCCCGTGATGCTGGCAAATTGGGGGAGCTCAAGTCCCTTGGCGCATATACCCTCAGCCTTGACATCAACGGCTCCGATGCTTCAATCCAAAGTGTTGTAAAGGAAGCCGCATCTGTATACGGAAACATCGACGTCCTTGTCAACAACGCCGGTTACATCTTGGAGGGCGCCATTGAGGAAGCCAGGTAAGCTGCCTAACCTTCTACTTTATATCTGAATGATATGTAAACAACTCCCTTAGCGGGGAAGAAATTCAATCCAACTTCCATACCAACGTTTTCTCCAGCTAACTCCTCCACCTCTCGATCGGACATCTGGGCAGTAATGTAACTAATATTTTCATTCACCACCCTCTCTGGATAAATAATTGCCATTCCCGAGGGCTGCACTTCTGCATTCTGTCGTCGCCTTTAGTTTTTCTCACATCACAGCCTCTCTATCCTCGTCACAACCAACCACCACCTCAACTTTGACACCGTTCATTCTACTACTAACACATGGGTACCTTTCTCGACCCCCTTATTTCCTTTGGCGTCTTTATACAACAACTCCACCCCTTAGTCAAACCATAACTTTCTTACGATATTTTGATAACTCCGTGTGCTAAAGAACTCACGGCTCCAGTATATCCGATCAAGGGCAACACCCTCCACCTCCACCCGTGGCCTCATACTCTTTGACTGATTAGTCCGATTACAACCTGAAAACGTTTAACTAGCTTAACACCGGAGAATGAGTGATATCCCGCGACAGCCCTCATTCTCGACCCGGCAGGTGACAACCCTACGAATGAAGTTGCGGTCCCCTTTGAAGCCCATTCCAGCGGCTTGCCCCAAAGGTGCAAACCCGAAACGCTCGCGAACTGCATAGAGGATGGTTGGAGTGTGAATATTTTTCTGTCCTGTTGCAACTGCTACTCCCTCAGGTCTCTGGGAACATTATGAAAGTGCTATTGTTGAGTGAAAGGCAAAGAGAAGTTAAGACCGATTGCGCACGCGGACGCAGTACTAGCGGTAAAGCGTGCTATACCATTCGGGACGACGAAGTGTGTCCGAATCGTCTATCTCCCGACAGATCATTCGGATGATATGGTTGCTGCGCCTTCAATCCAGGCCTATAGCTGAGCCAGTCAGTGATGGTCGCTGAGCAGGTCACTGGTCAGGTTGCAGCAGAAGTCACCCCTATCGAACCATTATAGAAATGGACAGCAAAGCCCCTCCCTGCCACTCTCGCCCAAGAACGCGCCTCTGAAGGCATCCCTCGTTCAGGCCCGTAAATCCCTGAACGCGCTCCCAGCCAAGCAAATCCGGCTCATCACCAGTTCCAAGTCGGTTTCGCAAAGGAGCTTCTCCATCGCCTACTCTGGCGATCACTACTCCTGTATTCCAGGTCTGCCTTACGATCACATACATATGCGGAGGAAGTGTTTAGGATATTTATATTATGAATAGGTTTATTTTGGATAGGGAGAAGCGTCAAAGTAATTGGGCGATCCTAAATGACAGAAGGTTCTGACGAAGGATCTGATGTTGATGTCTTATTTGGCTTAGTGTTGTGTTGGAGAGAATGAGGATAGGTGCGGGACTGTATGAGATGAGGAATTCTTCTGGCTTTGAGCTTCTTTTTTCTTACGGTGTTTCTTATTGAATGGCGGTTAGGGGTAGGCGGGGATTAACTATGATACCCTTTGCATAGAGCCTTTCAATTTTTACTGCTATATCCATCCTGTAGTGTAAAGAGATCGTTTAAAATTGAGACGCTATTAAAGTATGCCTTATCACGATCAGGTAAAGACTATGAAAGGCTAATATATATCTTATTATTTCCTGGTTTATTAGCAACTAGCACTAGGCCATGAAGCTATTTGCGGGAGCTTCGAAGTCCTAAGGTGTATTGGATCAGGATGTAACGTAGAACCAAATACATAGCGACTCTATTTACTGTAAGTCGCCTTTGCCATTAAGCAAAACCGAAAAAACAACTTAGACTCACCTGCGATAGAAATAGAGAAGAGGGAGGCGAATTACTGCAGGCGTGGTGCAGGTTGTAGATGAGAACAAAAGTCATAAAACCACGAGGGCATTCTTCCATTTGCCACTCACCAGGCTACTTGTTTCAATTCACAGAGACTGCGGCTGATCTGAAGAGGGTATCCCTTCTTGATATCAATGGCCTTGGGTGGAGAGAGATATATCTCCTCCTTGAATTATGGCTCAGTCATGGCGTTCTTGGTGTCAAATGCGCGATTTCAGGGTCTTCTGAAGTAGCTGTGGCTAGAAATAGATGGAGTGTATTTATTCGAGCTGCAGGGGCAAAGGCCTCAATGTAATCAGTTCCATGAACTTGACTAAATCCTCTTGCGACAAGACTGGGTCTGAATCCCTCGATTGTACCCTCCAGATTTAGTTTGATAGAGTAGACTCGTTTTTGAAAAACACGATTAATTCCCTGGGATAGTATAACCTCACTAAATGTGCGATTTTCAAGTAGGGCTATGAGTTCTTCCATCTTAACTTGTTTCCGCCGCTTGCTGTGTTTAGGATTGTTAATAGCTTGATTGTATGACTGAGAAATATTGAAATGTACAACTTCTTCAGCTGAGAAGGCCAATGTTGATGTAAGAAAGGTGAATTGTTCTATAAAGAGTCTTTCAGAAGTTTTGGCGCATGCAAATATCGCACGAGTTATCTTAGCTTTCCTCTCGTCCCCAGCTATCTCCCCAATGTCTCTTCTTCGCTTGTCTGATCTCGTGCAGTACCTTGAGACGGCTGCACCTGTTGGACAGAGGCAGGTTTTGGGCCAGTGGTTCCACTACTGTAGTCCAGGGAAATCATTCGTGGACTAGGTGAAGTTTCCTCCATTTGTATCGTAGGTAGGGCCACACTTTGGGTCTGAATATGCTTTACTAGCGGTGTTACGAGCATTGTATTACAGTGATAGGCTCTTTATCAAAAGCAATACTCGGGTGTGCTATCCCAGTGGGATTGACTTCCGCGGTGATATTGGAATAGGCAGAGCCGTCTCGATAACTTGCGCCTTTAGTCTCTCGCGTAGAGCCCGATCTGTTGGTTCGTTTGGGGCTCTTTGAGGGTCGCTTTTTTTTTTCACAAACTTCAGTTCCATTGTACCGCCTTTAATATTCTCGTCTACAATGACTCTGCTGCATCAAGGTGTAGCCTAGTTCAAGGGTTATGCACGTTGGGCATCGAGAGTGTCGACTGTAACCTTATATTCTGCCGATAGGGTTCTAATTAAGACAAGTAAAGAAAATCGTCATCCTATGCACTTCCAACACTTTATTTTTGCAGCTACAAGCTTACGGCGATGTTCCTTCAATGTTTTGCAAGCGATTGTATTAGGGATAGTTCCAAAGTATGATGTAAGTGTTGATCCCCTGAAGCTGGTGCGGAGCTCTCTCTTTAAGGAGAGGGCTTCGCTCTATGCTACTGACTAATCAACTAACTAATATACAATCTAATCTCTCTGATAATCTCACGTGCCTATAGCACATGACTATACATGAGCCATAAGTGGGTGTAAGCTTTGCCCGCAATAGACTGTGATTGTACTGCTTGACTCGAACTGGAATGTCTGAATCTTTGTCATCTATAGGTTCGCAGTAGTCGCATCAACCTTTGAGTATTACTTTTTTTAAGTAAGTCCAAAGGATGAAGGCTGTGGGGTACTCGACGTATAGGGCTTAATCGTCGCCGCTGAGTGCTTGGAACATGAGCCTGGTCGCTGTCGCTTAATTTTCTTCTCAGTATTGAGCCGGAGCTTGGTGATCTCCCTCGCATCGATAATTTCCAGTTCTTCAGGGGTCGCGGTGAGGTCTCCAATGGTTGCAACCTTTGCATGCTCGTAGAGTTCCTTTTCAACCACGTAAAACGCCCTTGTCTCTCAACATGACTGTATATCTATGGAATCATGTATCGTGACTCTTGCACATAAGAATAGGAATCTGCTACGACTCTTTTCTTTCAATAATAGCCATCTTGTCAGTTTGCGTTCGGAGGTGGGGAGATGGCTGCGAGGGATTTGGGCGTATTGAAACAATAATTATTGGTATACTGTATGACCGGTACAAGTATCACTAGCACAGAAGACGGTAAAACAGAGCAGGAGAGTTGTTATACCAGTCGAAGAGCAGAATGCTGTGACAATTCTGCTCCTGTATATATGCGGACACTCGTGCCCGAGGTGGTAATCTAATCAGTGGTCACGTGCTATGCTTTCGCGCACTGAATCCAGTATTCTCCAACATGTATTGTGTTTAACGCAATGTTATGCTTACTTTTAAAGCTTAATTACAAAATTATTTTAGACTTGGATAGTACTGAACCCATTCAAAGTATACTTTTAAATCATTTAATATATCTGAAATATTCCTTCGCTTTATAATTAATTCTACAAATTCCAAGAGACAAGTACTACAGCACGAAGAATTAAATCACGTGGATATGTGGCTGGTGTTTCGGCCAAATTGAGTACCGAAGATTAGAAATTGTGGTGTGGTTAGGATGCGATAAGGGCTGCCGGACGACTTCGCGGACGACTTTCTTGAACTCATAAAGAGTAAAGACTCAGAAACAATCGATCTTGAACTTTGTAGCACTATTTCTACTTCATATATGTCCCCCAAAGGTACGTAGTACTGAGCCATTTGTCGTTGGATATTCTGACCAATGATAGTTCAAGCACGCAATATGTCATCTATCTCTCGCAAGGACTCAAGCTCAAGCCTTGAACCTCTTCACTCAACCACCATCGAGACAACAGAGTCGTCAGTCTGCAAATTTAACAAAACTATCTCTCGCCTCCGTTACAGCCGGAAAATAGACACTCGCAGAAATGCCCTCCTATCCTTTCCGCCTCTTCCAGAGACGTCTGAAGCGCGCCTTTCTTCCTCTGTAACCGACACCCCCTTCGATCTCGATACACTCGCATCCTCGGATGTTTTGGCCGCCGAAGAGAAGCATAAAACTATACTCTATCTTGCATATGGTTCCAACCTATGTAGAGAAACATTCCGCGGGAAAAGAGGCATAAGACCGCTGTCTCAGATAAACGTTCAGGTGCCGGAGTTGCGATTGACCTTCGATCTACCAGGGATACCATACTCGGAGCCATGTTTTGCAAACACTGCACGGCGAGATGAGTCTGAGAGGAACACATATACACAAAACTCAGGGAAATGTGAGGACAGAGAGATGGAAGACAAATATGACTACCATAAAGACCGTTGGCATAAAGGACTCGTTGGCTGTGTGTACGAGGTCACACCGGCCGACTACGCGCACATCATCGCGACAGAAGGAGGCGGTGCTTCATATCAGGATATATTAGTGACATGTTATCCGCTGTCGTCAGATTTGGATACTGTGCCTGAGGAACCGACCACACGGCCTTTTAAGGCGCATACATTGTTTGCGCCGGCTGCGGAACCAAACGAGGATAGGGCAGTTAGGACTCGATTATCGACGAGGGGAGCATTGGCACGCCCTGATCCCTCTTATGCGCAACCTTCCGTCCGCTATCTTAAACTCTTGACGGACGGCGCTGCTGAGCTTTCTCTACCAACTGAATACCAGGATTTTCTCCTGCAAATCCATCCGTATACCATTACATCTCCAAAGCAGAAGGTTGGCGCCTTACTGTTTCTGAGCATCTGGGGACCGTTGATAGCGTTTTTGTTTGCACTGCAGGAGCGTTTCCAGGATGATAGAGGAAGGAGTCCGCTGTGGTTGGCGAATATGATGGGCTTGGTGTTTCTGGCGGTGTGGGGGTCTTACGATTGGGCGTTCAAGGGGGCTTTTGGGGATGGGGAGAGGACTATTGAGGATGGAGGGGATGAGGGTGAAGGGATGTTGCAGTGGTTGGGAAGACGGAGAGGGAAAGGTGGGGGTTATCTTGTCTGAGGTGTGTCATATATATTATTCGTTCCCTTGTCAGTTTGAATTTGGGGGTTGACTCTGTTACTGCGAATATCACCGAAAAAGTAAGCATGAGTTAATTATATAAGTCACAAGAACCTGAGTACAACGTATAGGTGACACCATATCGGTCTGGAATTCAAGTTGAAGATATACTTTCTGGATAACACGCTGTACCTACTATCACAGTAGGGAGTAATTCACCCCCATGTTAGAGACAGAAGCGTCAAGTTTTCTGATCACGTGACAATGGCTGCATCACGTGCGTGATCAATAATCAACATCATCCAATAACTGAATCTTACGAGCTCCTTCAAAAGACTGGTCCTGTAAATATTAAACTATAGATTATGCTCCATTCTATATGGGGGGAAATCTCTGTCTGACACAGCTTTTCTCCGTCTGTTCTGAGCGGTTACTCCCCTTCTTGCCAAACCATAAACCTTAAACCTCCAGAGATCGTCCACCATGGTATACTCTCGCCCTCTCGCCGATTCGGGGAGCAATCCTTACTCAATACATGCACATATCAACATAGATGACGGGTTTCTGCAGAATCTGCAGAATCTGCGGAATCTTCCGTCCCCAAGTCCCGGTACGACGCCGCGGTGCGCAGCTCTAAGAAACCTAGCATAACGACCTAAGCGACCATCCCTTCGTGATCTTCCGAGCCCTTTCAATCTATCCGCAGGCTCGGCGTGCATCTACGCGAGCATGTCGCTTGCCCGTGGACTGGAGCTCCTTCAATCTATTCTTAATTCATTCAAAAGTCTTTCTTTACCGTGCCGCTAAGGCAACTCGGTTAGCGGTTAGTGCCAATCTGTTTAGACGTCATGGACTTTTCTCCCACCCTTCAGCTTTATTCAACTTGCTTCAGCTTTCTTCAGCTTCACTTTCTCACTTGTTCTTGAACCCCCATGTCTTATCTACGCATGTAACTGTTCCATTTGGCGTTTTGGAGCTTCGGTTATGCCGAGTATCTAGCTTGAGCCCTATAGGTGTGTGATCTTCGTCGTCAATCTCAGCCAAGTCCACTCGGAAGTCGACTTTGGAGACTACGCATCTAACCGAAAACATCAGAGTCCACATCATATATAAAGTGTTCTTGCTGAACAATTGAGAATTCTGGGCTGCGGCAAACATGACGTCTGACAAATGTGTTGCGTTGCTGGCGCTTGTACCTCTTGTTGTGTTCTTTCTCTACACCCAGCTAATGCGCTGGCGCTTCAAGAAATATGCCCATCTCCCTCAACTTCCGAAATCTTTCCTTTTGGGTCATCTGGGACTAGTTGCAGAATTATATAAGAAGGGAGATGGTAGACGACATATTGGTATGTCCGGGGGCTCATCATAACCTTTGCCATTCTCCACTGACTCGAGGCAGACTATATCTTCAATGATATGTTCAATAAGGCCGGCAGACCTGAAATCTTGCTCGCTGACATACGCCCTATCAACTATGGTATGCTTCTTGTCGGATCTCATGAAGTCGCAGACCAATGTACTCGGCCGTCGAAGCTCTTTCCGTACAGCGTGCCCAAGTCGAAGACTATAGACTTGTCGTTCAGACGACTAATTGGGGCTCGCTCCATTCTAACGATGGAGGTAAGTGCTTTGTCTCGTTACCCTATAAGGGACCCCTTTCCATTATGCTATACCTTCGGTCCGCTCTAGCAAGATCTAAGCAACACGACTGCATCATTCATCATTGAGCGTGGGAGACAGTTAATAATAACCTTCATCACGCAGGAACATGAATGGAAAATACTCCGTAAACGATTCAACCACGGGTTTGCTCCTCAGCATCTCATCACTCTCCTACCACAGATTTTAGAAAAGACTTTGATCTTCATGTCGAAGTTGGACGCTCTGGCAGCTTCAGGAGAGGAATTCGACATGGACCCCCTCTGCACGGACCTAACCTTCGACATTATCGGCGCCATCGTAATGAACCTCAACTTTGGTGCTCAGGAAGACGAGTCCAAGTGCCATCCAGTCGTCAAAGACTTCCGCGACCTTATATCTACCTTCTCTGATACGGGTCGTATCTGGCTCTGGCTCAACATTCCCATCCGCATCCGCCGCATCCTCGCCTCCCGCCGCTCCGACGCGTCCATCAAACAGGCAATCCGGCAATCCTTCTCCGAAGTCAAAGAAGCCCAAAAGAACTCCGCCAAGCCCCACAAAAACCGCAGCGTCGTCGCCCTTGCCCTCGAAGACACCGAGACGCTGACACCGGATATTTTACAAAGCACAGCCGACCAAATGAAAACATTCCTCTTCGCTGGCCACGATACGACCGCCATAACGCTCCAACGCCTCTTCTACGCCCTGTCTACGCATCCCAAATGCCTCGCTGCCATCCGCGCTGAACACGACGCCATTTTCGGGAATGAGAACCCTGAAGACGTGTTCCTCACCCGGCCGGACGAGACGCTTAAGTCGCTGACTTACACATCTGCCTGTATAAAAGAAGCCCTACGGCTTTGGCCCCCCGCCGCATCCGCACGCATGGCGCCTCCGGGATCTGGCTTTAAGGTCAAACTGGAGAATGGCGACGAAGTCTGTCTCGATGGCACGGTGATCTATCTGTGCCAATACATAATTCACCGGGACCCGAAAGTCTACGGCGAGTCCGCTAATGATTTTGTACCGGAGCGGTGGCTTGGGGATACAGATACCTTTGCCGAACATAACGAAGAAGCTGCCAAGCATAGTATTCCGAAAAGTGCATGGCGCCCCTTTGAGCGCGGGCCCCGGAATTGCATTGGCCAGGAACTGGCGAATCTGGAAGCGAGGGTTATTTTGGCGTGTGTAATGAGGAGGTATGATTTCACTAAGGTGGGGGCGGGGGAGGTGGTTAGGAACGAGAGGGGAGAGCCGGTGGAAGATAGGAAAGGGGAGTATAAGGTGAAGAGTGAGTTGTTTAATGTAAGTGAGACCCGGGGTTCCAAGTTTTAAAGATGAAGGGGAAATGAGAAGCTAACAGGAAACAGAGTATGATGGTTACGAGTAAGCCGTTTGATAAGTGTCGGATGAAAATAAATAGGACCGCACGCTAGGTTAGTAGCGTGAAGTGGGATTATATAGGCTCCTTTGATCCTGGTGTCCATCCCATAATAGCCTCGGAGCTGTGATGCTTGGAAGAAAGGTGAAGTTAAATAACGCGTCTCCTCGGTCCTTTCTCAACCTGCTGGACCCTAGTTATACCCAGCAGAAATCATCTTGATAGAGATTTATGCATATTCTAATTAAAACGGGAAGCGGAAAAGACCTGCCGGGTTAAATTTATTCTTCTTATACAAAGGTACCTTGCCGTCAAGTTGCCCGCAGATGACTATTTAAATAAAAGAGAGGATCACATGAAGCTAGAAAATAGTATACCGTGCCTAACACGGTATGCTATGGCTAACCAGGTCCGAGATTTTGATTAAAGATGAGGTTTGCTTTCCCTAGTAGAGTGTGTGCCACGGCAGAAGGAGAATGAAGCGTCTAAAGGTGCCACAGACAATTGTACGGCCGGAGTGATCCGTGAGAAAGAAGACATGTGAAATAGGGGGCAAGGCATGTTGTTCAGGGCCAAAATGAAGCGTAGTCCTCGAAAAAATATCAAACCTCCAGAAACGACCGCTAGTAGTTTAAATGCCAATTCCAATTTTTCCGTCATTAACTCCATTGCCATTGTCATTGCCATGAACCGCACCAATCATCCGGGAATGAAAGAATATATCCCTTGAAAGCTTATTCCAAAATCCAAGGATCACTAACACTCCCCTCACTTTCCCTTCCACCACCCCTCATCTGCGCCACCCTCAACCGTAACCTCGCGGCCTTAAGTTCATACTGCGCAACCTCATACTCCAACTGCAATCGCCTTATCTCCATCACATTCGCTGCACCACCAATCCGGGTAAAAAGGCTATTCCCCGGTGTCTTAGAGTTCTCAGTCGTATTAGAGGGCGTGAGGAGAACGCTGTGGCTTGGATCCTGGCCGAAGGAGGAGGAGGGCGTGTGAGTTAAGAGATGATTGCCGGGGAAGCCAGGTTCGGGCTTGATTTTTATGCTGAGGTCGGCTTTTTCGTGGAAGGTGTTGAGGAGATTGGAATTGGTGTTCATATTCATAATGGCTGTTGGGGTCGGGTAGTTCGGATGCTGCGTAGTGTCACCGAGGGCTTGGTCCGCTGGGACTTCGATAGATGAAATTTGCATTTGGTAGGGCGTGTTTGCTGAGGTACGTTAGTACGGTAGGTAATAAGGGTGCTATTTGGGGAGCGCATACCTCTAGCCAGGTTCGCCACTGATTCTGCCCTCTGAGGACCGTGTGAAGGATACTGGTTGGTCGCTTTCATCATGGTAATGTATTGTTGACGGCGGAGATCAGCAGGGTCCTCCACCCCAGGACTGTAGTCATACACTAGAACAACCTTAGCATTCCCGATATACTATCAATCATACTGATAATAATTTACTTCTAGCCTGTTTGGCAGGTAATGATTGCGACTGATCCAGAAGTTGAGGATCGATCGGCATGCCTGAAATACATTCCTTATGTCTATCACTTCCGGCTTGCCTCGTATATGTCTTGTTTTGGCCGCTATGCCAACGGACGGTAGAAGATCCTGGATTCTCGCCCCCCTCCTCAAAGTGACTGGCGAAAAATGCGGCTTCAGCTGCTTCGGCTTCAATCCTCTCTTCATCCGGCATCTCACCGCGCAAAAGGTTCGCATACTCAATCTTGATATGCTTGACATCATCCGGTACAGCATATTTCCCCTTCCGAGCTTTCACTCTTGCCTTCAAATCCTCTTGGAACTTGTCAAGGTTTCCCTTCGTCAAAGAGGAACACTTGAGAAGATCTTGAAGGAGGAGAACACCCCAGTTTCGGGCATCAGGGTCCGGCTGGCTCGAGTTTTCTTTGTATCGGTTACTGTCATAGGAACGAAATTGGATGCTGCGCGGGACGCAGAGACCACAGTATTTGATTTTCCAGTTATCGGCGATCCGCACGACGAGCCGATCGACGATACCCTTGGATTTCATGGACAGTTCCGTATACTTGCGCTTACCCATCGTGCCAGCCCAAGGAGAATACTGCTGAAAGTGGATGCTTGGATGGTTTCTAATACGCTGCTGAAGTAGCGCAAGGTCGACTTGCTGTGGGCGAATCAGATTGTGGTTAGTCGGCAGCGTAAAGAAATAAGTTCCTGAAGGCACAGCCGTCGCGAAGGAGTGATAGACCTAAGTAGAACAGAATTGGAGAGGCTGGGAGACCCAGAGGCGGGGAAGTACCCGTAGGTGAAGAAGAATTCACAAGAAATTTTAAGCTACCTGGTAGTTGAAGATCGTTGAAGCTGTGGAGGAGAACTGAGGGCTGAGGTTGTGGATGAAAGTTGAAGTAGTGGATACTTTTTCGCATGGGGATGAGTATTTTGGCTAGGAAGAGTGTTCTAGAGGAATAGGGAAGGTGAGTTTAAGAAAGCAAGTAGGTCGAGCGGTGGAGAGGACCGCTAGGTGAGAGAGAATCCTTGAAAAGATTCCGCCGCCGCTCAATACGTATTGGTTCTTGTAGTCACAGACGCCTCAGCAGAGTAACTGCTCGGAGAAATTGGAATTTCTTCAATTAGAGGTCGTCACACGAATAACGGGCACTGGTGGCGTACCAGTTAGTAGGTCCCTCTGAAGCGTAGATTAACAGAACCCACATACCTTGTACAGTTATCAAGCCATCCATCTTAGAATTGTCTTGCACTTAAAACATGGAAATAAGGAGAGATTGTATCTCCAAAGTAAGTGCAGCACAATATCGGTTTACCAGCTCAGTGAGAGTTAAGTATATTTTTGAGCGGTAAGCGTACAGTTAAATTACTAACCTTATCTGCCACAGAAACTTTTCCGGCCGCAAGAATAGATTCTGTTGCAAGGATTCCTTCTATCACTAGGATATCTCCAGGAGTGTGCTAATAGATAGCAGGTACTAATCAAACCCAGGTAGAAGTCAAACACCCTTTAACGCTGTCAGAGTAGCGTAAGCCTCTATAGCTTATCACATGTTTTTGTCTGGAATTGTGAGATGATCTTTGAGCCGCGGAGAAGATATCTAAACACCGATCACGTGATGGTGTGATGGATGATCACGTGTACAATAAGGCGGTTGGTGTTGGTAGCTCCATCATCATGGAGACTCTTCGTTTTCGTAGACAACCCAATTGGCTGTTTACGCTCCCAAAGAGTCTAAATTAAAGATTTGAGAAAGAGGTGGAAGAGTTGAAGAACGGAAACAGAACAGCAAACAGGGGCATTACTACACAGTCGACACTGATTCATCGCTAGAGAGTGATATTTAAGCTCTTCTAGAAGGGACTGAATAAAAATACTAGACTGTTATGACGTTGCATAAGGCTACTGTTTCTGGAGTACGCTCAAACTAAGGGAATACAAGAATGAGAAGTAGTTTGATAGACGAGATTCGTAAGGCATCACTGTGATTGAGATTACCAACTATTGCTACTTAGTAGAACATGTCTATCTTACGAGTAGAGTATACATACCTCAGTCCTTGACTTTATCAGTACGCATCGCAGAGCAAACTTTCCATAGGAAAATGCCCTGTCACCGAACTCAAAGCAACTCAACGACGTCATCAATGAGATGCCACTCAGTTCATCGCTACTTTCCGAAAAGTCCTTACCAATATCTTCCCTCCAATCCACTTCTCCCCTCCAATCCACTTCTCCCCTCCAATCCACTTCTCCCCTCCAATCCACTTCTCCCCTCCAATCCACTTCTCTCCTCCAATCCACTTCTCTCCTCCAATCCACTTCTCCCCTCCAATTCCCCTCAGTAACCCCAGCCAATGGCCTACTCTTCTATTTCATTTTCTCCTCAAATCTACATCCTCCCAGCTTCTCCCCAAACACTAACCCCGTCATCTCATCCTCATCCCCAATTTACCCCTCTAGCATCAAGCACCTCCCCACCGCATCCCCCGCCACCTCCTTCCGCTGTAAATGAGGGAATATAACGTGGAGTTGGTGCGCTGCGCGAAGTCCCACATGAAGTAAACTTGGCCAGAGCGCGAGGGACGTTGGTGGAAAAGATGGGGTGGGACGGTTCGCTCTCTGAATAGATAGAAGGCGCTCTGTGGAGTTGGGAAGGATGGCCCAGATCCTGTGGCATGGCGTGATTTGGGTGTTTATGAAGATGTGTGTTGTAGAATCGGATATAGGTTGCCGGTTAACGGTGTCACAGATTGGACTTTGGGTTGGACTGGTATTCAACTGAGATTGTTTGTCTGCGGGAACAGATGAAGGGAGTTGAGATGCATAGATTGAAAGTAGAATGCCAGAAGGTGAGGGCTACATGGCTGCGGTGACCTGTGCGTAACTGGTAATATGGCATGTTTCTTCATGTATGAGGAACCGTAAGGTATACAGAGGAACGCCGTCTGATGGGATTCTGCGCTTCCTACAATACCCATATTGGTTGGCGAGACGCCAAATACCGATATGCTTTCTTCCCTCTAATATGGAAACAGCCTTGATATGTGAGAAATATAAGTTTTTTAGGGTTACGGCATCAACCAACCAGAGGCCGTAGCATAACAGATGTCGGAATGTCCGTAAATTTCAACGCTTCTCGAGAACAAACATACAAAGATTATAGCGTTGCCGGTTCCATGTATATCATATTCATAGTGGCAATTCACGATATCCCGTGCTTCGTCCACACGTGGCCAGCCATCGACTTCAAGGTTAGATTCAGCTGAAGCGATCCTTAGCACGGAATTCTGCCCCCTATATGCGTACCCATGTACTCCGGAAGGATCAGCCGGCTATTAGCCCATATGAAAAACCGTCCATCAACATATGTTGAGGAGTAATGTAAGATTTGTGACATAATTGAAAGAGTCGGTCCTATCGACTAAGAAAGAATCTCAAATCTGGTTTTTGAAAGTCCGAGTGTGGCACCCATTGCGAGAGCAGCGGGTATATCTTCCATCCATATTCTCGCTGCTTGTGTATGTTCTTTAGCAGGCAGAAAAAGCGCTCTTGAATACCTCCGCACTTCGATAATTCCTCCTCCTTTACAGTACTCCGCAACCGCCAGAAATCAGCTGGGGTTATTAGTCCCTGGTCCATCTTTAAACTCCGTCCTTGTTGGCTTTCCTTTCCTCTTCCTGTCGTGCAAGTTCAACCAAACCCTCCTCCCTCATCACTCACGTCTCATCTTCCTCTCCCCTCTCTCCTTTCTCTTTCGACCCATCTTCCTCCTCTTTCACCTTCATCTTCCCCTTCCTTTCCACACCCCCATCCATCACAATCTCCTCGTTTAACTCTACCCCGGTCTCATCCATCAACTGTTGTAGCTTCTCTTCCGTCTTGTCGATTTCCCCCAAAATAAACGCAATACTCTTATCCCTCGCCACCTCTACCCTCCTCAACGCCACGATGGGCATTTTAGAATAGTTCATAGCCTTCACAGGAGACACAGTCCCGGCGCTCCCCTCCCCTTTCAACGCAGCCGTCTTCTCCACCAACAACCCCCTCAGCACAAAAATACTCTGATCGCGGTCCTTCAGCGTTTCCGCCAAGCGCTTCCTCTCCTCATATTCGTCCCCATCCTCGTCCACCTTCCGCCTCTTCTGCGCCTCTTGCTCTTCCCGCTTCCCTTCCTCGCCCTGAGCAAATGCAAGATAGTTCCTAATAGCATCCTTCGCAACAGTCTCAATATGCGTAAACCGGATCGGTCCAATGTTCACACCCCCATACCACCTCGCCACCACCACAGACCCTGTAACCCCCATCTCGTCCATCACGTGCTCCAACCTCTTCCCTCCCCATTTCTCACCATCATCATCGTGGCCGGTATCATAGAGCACCTTCGTTGTCGGGATTAGAGATCTCTGCCGTGAAAGCTTCCTCCATGCAGCAATTCGATGGCTCGCTGTTTTAAACTCCGGTAAACTCTGGAGAGCTTTGAACGGGAGAGATGGCGAATAGGCGGCGGTGAAAGTAGATTTAGTGTCTGCTATGGATTGGGAGCGGTAGATTTCGAGGGAGGGGGAGGGGGAAGGGGAGTGTAGGCGCTTGAAAGACATGCTTTTGGCAGAGGCATGGTGGTTGGAGGGGTGGGATGGTTTGGTGGAGGGATGACGAGGGGAGGGAGTTGACGCAATGGCAAGATTTAGCGAGTGGCTGGTTTGGGGTGGTTTAGCCGAGAAGGGGGCTTCTGTTGTCACGTGATCTTGCTACAAGTGAGCTCATGCTAGGATTGTTGTTATGTATGCATGAAGACCTCTAGTATTCACAGCAAACGAGCCTAGCCTACCAAGTAAGTTAGGGTGGAGGTGAAGTATCCCAGAGGTAACGCGATAGTAATGTTCTGCTTCGTATTTTCTACCACTGATCAGCAGGCCTTCACAAAAAGATCGCCCTGTTTGTTACCAAGCAGTCCTTTAGGATGTATTTCAATATACAAGATAAGTCCAATTCAAATACTGTTCTACGTTTCTAATGTTTGGATCCTTGATGGTAATGTTTGAAGACTCCGACGTCCCTATAATTGACACACGGTATCGTACAACTTGTGATCCGCCCTACTCTGGCTTCAAAGTGACATTCAAGTATTGTCTGACCATATGTCGTCCTGTAACAATTGTCTCTCCCTTCGTCACATATCCTTTCTCCCTTTCTCCGCCCCTCTCAATACTCCCCTAATGACTCAACCTACTCCTCTTCTTCGCCAATCTTCTCTTCAAAATCTTCCTCCCATTCTTACTTCTCAGCCTTGCTAAGAACCCATGCCTTCTCTTTCTCACGAAATGGCTCGGACTAAACGTATCTCTGGGACCGCAGCGGATCTGGAGTCCAGCGAGGCCGGGATGACTGGAGATGCGAGGGAGGATATCTAGGGTTTCTGCTGAGGGAGGGATTTGGGAGGTGGAGGGAGTGGGCGAAGGGAGATTCGAGGGGAGGGAAGACTGAGAGAGTTGCGGGCGACGGGCGGAGAGAAGCGAGAAAGCGCGGGTTGCGGGTGTGGAGCTACATCCAAGGTTAGCTAAGGAATTGTTTCCTAAGCAAGTATTACAGACCTCTTCAATGATATGACATTCTGGATTGAGGCTCTGAGGGGGATTGCAGCGAAAGTAGTGCTGCTGGTCCGGGGGAGCACCCGCAGGCAGTGGAAGGCGTTCATCGTCACGGAGTCGTACCAACTGACCGCACAACCGATATCCTCAATCTCCCTATAAAGTAGTTTTTGTCGGAAATGAGCGTGAGAGTGGTGGAATTTGTTCGGCGTAGGTAGACCGTAGTTGGAGTCTTGGAGTGTCGTTCAACCAAAGTTCGGCGCAAAATGACAAGGTGGCCTGTGCGCAAAAGTTCACCATAGCTTCAAACTCCACAAAATTTCTCAGGACCTACACAACACCACTGCAAACAAAGCAAGCGCAACAACGAAAGTGTTTCTACGCTTCCAGACATCTATTTTACCCCGAAGCTCTCTGAGAGTCCAATCAACAAAAACACCCCCAATTACCATTAGCGCAACTGCCAAACCAACCACGACCGCAAAAATGTCCTCAACCCTCACCACCATTCCCCCCCCAACCCTCCACCACCTCAGCCTTTCCCACCCCCTTACCACCACCGCCGCCTCCACCCTCCTAAGCACCTACATCTCTCTCTCAGAATCCCATCCGCACCTACACCCTGACGCGCTCCTCACCCCAACCGGCCCCACGTTCTCATCGCACGGCGGACCCATGGGCGGCGTCGTGATGCATAACCTGCGGCGCGTGGCAGCAGGGCTGAGGGGAGAAGTTTTGGAGGTTGAGGTTGAGGTTGAGGGGGGAGAGGGCGGAGAGGGGTTGGGGGAAGGAGTTGGACATGTGGAGGTTGCGGAGAGAGTTGTTGGTGGAGCTGTTGGTGGCACAGGGAAGAAGGATGTGAAAGGGCTGAAGGACGTGGAAGAGGGATGGCAGGCTATGTCCGAGTACGAGCGTGAAGAAGGCGCGATTGAAGTCGGTGAGATTGGAGATCGGGATCATTTTGTGGGTGCTGGGGGTGAGGAGCCGGTTGTGGAAGTGCATGGTGAAGATGGTGAGAGCAAGAAGAGGAAAGGGGAGGGGTTGGATAAGGAGGCAAGGAAAAAGGCGAAGAAGGAGCGGAATAAGGAATTTAAGCGGAAGAAGGCTGGGAAGGATGAGGAGTAGGCACTCCCGATCAACAGGGTCACAAAGCATTTTCTTCAGGATGGGAGGATGTGAGCATCTTTTTCATCTATTGCATATGGGATGGTATCAGGAGTTCATGGCGAAATGGTTTTCCAAAATGGTTTCTATCATACAAAATTGTCCGTACACCTAGCCGGATATCGGGCTCCAACTTCGTACCCGAGCTTCTACCTGTATCAGCACTTGTATCGAAACCTACAACTCTCTATCAGCGGCGTACACCGACTTCTCCTCATCGGCCGACTTGTCCTCTACGATCTTCTTGTCGCCAGTCCAGCCCATGGCCTTCAGACGCTCGGTTAAGATGGGATGGGAGTAGTGGAAACTGGAGTACAACCAATCCGCATCCATGCTAGAGAGATTCTGAATTTGGAGCTTGATCAATGAAGATCCAAGCTCGGCAGTGTAGCCGTGTTCAACAGCGAAAGCATCTGGAACTTGTTAGATCAGGGGCATCTGCGTAGCGAGGATAAGAGAGACTTACCAGCTTCATACTCCATCTTCCGTGTCAAGATATTCATGACCAGCTTAATGATAGCATCTGTAGGGGACAGGATCTCGTTGAAGAGCAAGAATCCAATCAAAACCGGCCTCTCCTTATGGAATCCGAAGTCGCTATACAGGGATCCGTTATTGATGAAGACAGAGAACAGAGAGAAAATGTAGAACAAATGAGCCTGACTAATCAACAAAAGATTCGTCGTGTGTCCCTTCTTCCAATGACCAAGCTCATGTGCAAGCACAGCCTCCACCTCCTTATCCGAGCTCTTCTCAAGCAGGGTATCATAAATAACAATCTTCTTCTTCCACGGCAGGCCAGTGAAATACGCATTACTATGCGAGCTCCGCTTGCTTCCGTCAATGACTTGCAGCTCGGAAAGCGGGAACTTGAGCTTGGAGGCCAATGCCTCAACGGCATCTTTCAGAGATCCGGGTTTCAGGGGCTCGAGCTTATTGAACATGGGAACGATGAGGATGGGGTAGATTGTGATGGCTGAGATTTGAACTGCGAGCATGAAGACCCAGAGGTAGTAGAAGAAGTTTGTTCCTGTCTTCTTGATGATGGCCAGGAACGCGCTTCCAATGGGTAAACCGAACGCGATTGTGAGAGCCTGTCCCTTGAGCATATCCGTGAGCCAGAGCTTCTTCGTCATCTTGTTGAAACCGAATTTCTCCTCCAAGACGAAGCTGTGGTAGTAGGAGAACGGCAGGCCGAAGACGAGATCGATAAGCCCGAAGAGGTAGACGAAGAGTAGCGATTGGGAGATTTCACCGGAGAAGCGGGCGGGCGCATAGCGGGCGAGAAGGAGACCGGCGAGAGCCCAGACTTTAGGGTAGACGTTGAAGTAGAGGACGGCGAGGGATTTGGCTTGGTTGAAGAGGCCGGATATGAAGCTGAATTTCGCTTTGGCGCGGCCGTAGGACTAGCATTCCCATTAGGTACGTATAAGGCGGGATTATAAGCACATTGGGATGGAGCTTACTTGAGACTTATGGAACGTAGGCTTTTCGATTTCGTTCTCGAGCGCTTTGGGGACGGTGGTTTTCTGCAGAACACGGTATTGGCGGAAGAGAAGCCAGTTCTCAAGTGCGAATTCGGCGAGCGAAAACCCGATGACGAGCTTCTTCCATGGGAAGTATGGCCGGTCGAGCCAGCTGGCTAGGCGCTGGAGATTGTTAGAGATTTCGAACTGCATCCAATTGGGGAGTTCCCTCGTGGGTGGTATTATATGGTGGAAGGCTGTCTTACTTGGAGAAACGCCTGGATCATGGTGTCCGAGGCGGGGTGGTGGTAAATGTGGTGTTGAATGTTAGGGGGGCTGATCTGGCTTGATGGCAGCAGCGGAGGTGAGATTAAAATGGCGCTAAGCCGAAAAGGATAAATAGAGGGGTTGGCCAATCTTATGGCGGGAATGGGAATGTTTTCACATTATGTCATACAGCACGCCCTTTTGAATCTACAGCTGCATTAGTATCGTGCGTATTCACCTACCTGTTCCTATAAAGACATAAAGGCTTAAAACACATGCTCAGCAGATGGATTATTTATCGGAAAGCCCGATGCAAAATGATGTTATCGGCATTGGCTAGAGACTCGTATGCAGGATGCATGTATGTACCGAGTAAGAAATGTCTGCGCAAATGTCTGCGCAAGTCTAAAGCTAGGAGAAACACGTATTATAAAGATAGAATCGTTCCAGCTGCGCCCATTAAACCGTCTCAAGGACATGAATCCTCATATTCGCTGGCAAAATAGATATCCCAGCAGTATTTAACTTGAAAGGGATATCAGCTGGGCAGTCATATCAGCTGGGCAGTCTGACCACTAAGAAAGCTGATACCGGAATGATATTGTCCCCAGCATCCCGAAATGGAAAGTCCCGTATGTCCTGGATAAAGGGCCCTCGCTTTGCTCCATGAACCTCCATCTTCAATTGTTTTCTTCTGGATCAAAAAGTCATTTCAATCCTGTGAAAGCGCTTTGCCATTCCCTGCAGGAGAACAGTGGATGTTCCTGCAGATCGAGGCACGCTAGAACTTTGAAAGAAACGCTAACAGATCCCCGTCTCGAACCTGGGAAAGCCGCCTCCAGATTATCAACACCGAAACACTCCTTACCAAAGTTTGAACAACTCGACAGAACAATCCACACTCCAAGTTCTATACCCGGAGTCACCGGTTCCTTGTAAAGCATACTCGAATGGCCGGAACTGGTTCGCTGCGCAGGAAAGCCCAGGAGTCACTTGGTGAGCTGAACTCCTGCACCCCTCAGCCTCACGCAGCCACCCTCTGTGACGTTGACTGACATGCCGCATTTTATAGGAATTCTTAAATCTGCTACCATATCCCACTCCACCCAGACTCCAGGCTCCTCGTCCGAAAATATAATGCCTTCCGTAACGCTGCCTGAGAGAAATGGGAGTGTCCTGGCCCAGAAGCCAAATTTCCAAAGAAAAATGTCAACACCCATGATGCCCTCGTTCATGGTGTCTGCGCCAGGAAAGGTCATTGTGTATGGCGAGCATGCGGTTGTGCATGGAAAGGTATATATACTGATCCTTCATGAGTATATAGGTCGTTTAACTTCGTTAGGCTGCCATTGCTGCGGCAATTTCGCTCCGATCGTACCTCCTCGTCTCCTTTCTCTCCAAGAAGCACCGCACCGTCACACTCCGCTTCCCAGACATACAATTGGAACACTCTTGGGATCTAGACGAACTGCCCTGGGATACCTTCTCTGCTCCAGGGAAGAAAAGAAGCTATTATGACATGGTGACGAGCCTAGACGAAGACCTCCTTAAGGCCTTACAACCGCACATACAAGCAGTATCGCCTAGCCTCCCAGAATCGAAGCGCAAGATCCACCAAAGTTCTGCTTCCGCCTTCCTCTACCTCTTCCTTTCCCTCGCTTCGCGAAAGACAGCACCATGCGTCTACACACTCCGGTCCACAATCCCAATCGGTGCAGGCCTGGGCAGCAGTGCTAGTATCGCCGTCTGCCTCAGCTGTGCCCTCCTCCTACAAATCCGCGCGCTCAGTGGCCCCCATCAGGATCAACCCGGTAAGGAAAGTGAGCTCCAAATCGAGCGCATCAACCGCTGGGCCTTTGTCGGCGAAATGTGCATCCATGGCAACCCCTCAGGCGTCGATAACACCGTCTCTTCGGGCGGCAAAGCCGTCTTCTTTCAGCGTACCGACTACGCCAAACCACCCTTAGTCAAAACCCTCTACACCTTCCCCGAATTACCGCTTCTCTTGGTGAACACGCGCCAATCCCGCAGCACAGCCATCGAGGTCGCCAAAGTCGCCGCACTGAAAAAAGCGCATCCTCTCATCACAGAAAACATTCTTGACGCCATCGGCCACGTCACCGAATCCGCGCACGAACTCATCGCCTCCCCAGACTTCGATGCCAGTTCCCCAACCGCGCTGAAACACCTCGGCGATCTCATAACCGTAAACCACGGTCTACTCGTTGCCCTCGGCGTATCGCACCCTAAACTCGAGCGCATCCGCGAACTCATCGACCATACTGGTATCGGCTGGACGAAACTCACCGGTGCCGGCGGCGGCGGGTGCGCGATTACGATTTTGAAACCGCAACCTACAGCTCCTAACGGCACGGCGGACAGCCATACCAACGGGAATAGCCTTTCTCCGCCCACGTCGTCTGAAGAAGAAGATTCCTCTTCCGACATGGACTGCTCCGCCTCCATCATCTCCACCGGCACCAAGCTCAAGCACAAGATCCTAGATCGCCTCGAAGTTTCCCTTGAAAAAGAAGGGTTCGAGAAGTTTGAGACGACGCTGGCGGGCGATGGTGTCGGTGTCTTGTGGCCCGCAGTGCTGCATAATGGGAATGAGGAGGAAGGCGGTGAGGAGATCGACCAAGAGAAGTTCTTGATGGCCGAGGGGAACGAGGGAATTGAGAAGTTGGTGGGCGTGGCGAGTAGTGGGCGACGGGGAAGGAGGGGTGAGAGGGAGGAGGTTAGGGAGGGATGGAAGTTTTGGAGGCCTTGGGAGGGGGGGGCGTGAGACAATGAGGTGGAATATTCGGAAATGCTTGAGGCGGGAGGAGTCCGCCCATTTTTCTGATATCTTAGGGCGTTTACTTTCTTGGTATGGCCATGTTGCTGTCCTCTACCATCCTGGTAATTTTTTCTATGTCTTTGCCTTCTTTCCTTTTACCTTTCTTCGTTTCTAATTTCATTATCTAGGGATTGGTTTCGTATATGGGCGTTTGAGCGAAATCTCAGAGGCGAGTCTGTATGTGGGTTGTTTTCCCTATGTTCCCTGTACATTATAGGATTTAGGATTGTGGTATAACTTTTGTAATCTTTTTCACTCTAGTTAGTATATTTTGATAATAGCGCCCTTGAATTACCATGGAAAGGATATTGTCTGCTGTACCGATCGTTCAAACGAAACTGATAAGTGCGGAATGGGGTAGATCGACGTTTTTCCTGGCATAACCAAGGTGAATTTCTATGTTACTAGAACCATCTCATGTATAAATCAACCAAAGCAAAGCCAGAATTAGAAAAGAAGCCCTAAGATCAAGATCTACATAAGACGATGGTTCTGAGTTTGATTCTAATCATGGAAAAACTCACGGAAAGCTTCTCTTAAATGGCTATTTCATCGGCGCATTCGTGATTTGTCTTCTTAAAAAAAAAAAAAAAAAACGACGTCCTGGAACCAGATAGCTCTGTTCCAGGAAAGGGTATGATACCGGACGGATGCTTTCACTTCAGGTCAGATTAGGAATGGACGCTTTAAATCACTTTAATGTTGATCCGATTCGTAAATGGTATGTTAATCAAATGCTTCTGAATTACCAGATGGATACTCAGTGGCTCATTACCTATATCTGTCAGTTTCAAAGAGAGGGGGGACGGTAACGTTTTGAAATAGAGGTAAGTATGGCTATATGCTTGTTAGATTATCGTTAAGACTTTACTTGGAGTATCTGGACCCTGGAATTGGAAGCTTGCTTTCATCATAGATTGGCTAATAAATTGTTAGTCAGGTTTGACAGCTGGTTCGATAGCACACCATCTATGTACTATTTCCAACTGAGCCTGACATATTCACTCTCCACAAGAGAATCCATTTGGTAGGACATTTTGTATTCCCGATGCCTCTTTTTTGACGGTAGTCTAGGGTACTAACCAAGTGTTGAACAACCTGATTATCAAATGGGTACTTTGTACGCTTTCCCGCTTATCGTATGTGACCATCTATAAGCTGTGCTCAAATTTGAAAATTCCTGAACGCCGTGCTATGCAAATCCGACCAACCGCTCTCCCATCTCTTTCATGTCTACCCTCATCCTTTTCCCTCAGTCGCCTACACGGGTGCCTTAATCATGAAGATTTCCTTCAGCGCCTGCGGATCCATACTTGCTCGCTTCTTCTGCATGATATACCTTTGCCTAACCGCATGTCGTCCTCCCAACACAAATCCTCCGGACGTTGAAGTTCCCGTCGTAAGCGTTAATGACGGAGCCGTGGTGGAAGTCGCTTCGTCGGATGACGAAGAGCTTGACTCCTTAGACTCCTTCGCAGCCTTCTTCAGCGCCTTCTTCAACCTCTTCTCCTCCTTCAACTTCCTTCTTTCTTCCTTAGCACGCCTCTTTTCAAATTTGCGCGCAGCTTTGTCGTCTTCCACTGGAGCTAGAGACGCGGAGGGGGATGATAAAGGAGAAGAGGTTGCGGAGGTCGTCTTCTTGGATTTTTTGGATTTCTTATCTTTCTTGTCCTTCTTGGACTTCGATTTCTTCTTGTCGGACGTGGATTCTGACAGTTCAGCCGCGGAATCCGCTTTTAGATCCGCGCTCTTCTTCTTGCGCTTCAGCTTTGGGTGATCGACCTCGGTGATTTTGGATTCAGCCTCCTCCTCGTCCGCTTTGCGCTTCCGCTTCTTGTCTTTCTTCTTGTCGGCTCCGTCCTCTGACACATCCTCAACCTTAACCTCCACCACCTCCTCCTTCTTCACCACCTCCGTCTTAATAACCTTCTCAATTCTGTCTCCCACCAAATAACCCCCCGAGACGAAATTCAGCCCCCACCCCCACCTCTGCCCGACAAAAATCCTCTGTTCCCTTTCCCTCTCCTCCTCCTGCTTTTTCGCAACTTCCTCACTCCTCCCATTCAGCCTCGCAAGCACACTATCCAAGCCCGCGAGCCCAAAATTTTCCGCCCTTTCACTGCCGCGCTTAGCCCCCAAGCCTAAAGTGTCATCTTTGAGCAACACGCGTATGTGCGAGGTCGAACCCGCGGTGTAATGGGAGCTGTGGGCGGCATTTTCGGCGCCGAGCTGCGAGCCGGGGGTCCAGCCTTGCTTTTCGAGGATGCGGTGGCCGAAGCGGGAGGTGTTGTTGGCCCAGTGGGTGTTTTGCGGGTCTTGGGATATTTTGAAGCGGCTGGGGAGGAAGAGGTTAGTATGGCGGTTTTGTGATCAATGAAAGAGGGGAGATATACTTTTTGGGGGCTGCGAGACCCATTTTTACGGAGTGTAGGGGAATATGCGAGGATTAGAGGAAGTAGGTATGTGGTGAAAAGAGCGGGAGTTATTTAGTGTTTGGGCGTCGGCGATAGGAATTTCCTCTCCAAAATTCAAGTGTGCACGGACCCACATACCTTGGCATCCGGGATGTGGGGAATTTCGGACTTCAGGGTCCTTCAACAACAACTCAACACCACGCAGGACTCTTCATCACCACATTTCGCACCTAAGACACCCAATTGATTTCCAATTTGATCCAAAAAGAATTATTGCCACTAACTCCCACCAGTAACCCTACAACTCCTACATCAATTAACCTCTTTAACAATGCCACCATCTCGCACAACTAAAAAAGTGACTACAGTTACAGCATCCTCCTTTGGCCGTGCCAATGCTAATGTCAATACACGTGCTCATGGAACTCGTCAACGTCGTACTCAACGAGTAATCGAAGTACAAGTCGAAGGGGCCGAAGATGAGCTCCAAGGCAGCGAAGACGAAACCGGGTACCATGTCGAAGAGGATGCGAACTCGCAGACGCCGGCAAGTAGCCAGGGAAATGATGATTTGGCGAATATCTTGCAGACTATGGTTGATGATGTAGGAGCTCTTTTTCTCTTTCGTTATTTTGTGAATTCAACCACATACCAGATTTATTTCCCGTGAAGATCTGCTTCTTTCCCTGTTGTCCACCCGGACGTTAAACTAAATGTCACGTGCTATAGTCTCGATCTCTATCAGTATCTCCCTCTTTATCTTCCACACCATTGGCATGCTGAAATCCATCTTCTCCTTTCCGTTTTTTTACTAAACATTCTTCCACACAGCAACGCAAACGCCGTGCCGCCCGCCGCACAGCAATCATCAAGGCCTACGAGAATAATCTCTCCACCACGCGCACTTCCATAGACACACTCTTCGCTGGCTATGAAGCTCAAAGGTGAAAATTATTTAACTAATCTCCATCACCCTATGTGCTCCCTTCCCATTTATCTCCCTTCTCTCCTGTCTCCCCCTTCCTCTCCCCTTCCCCTCAAACCTCCAACGTCACCAGTCCAACTCTAACCCCTTTCTAGTACCAAAGTCCACACAGCTCACATGTCTCGCCTCAAAACCCTGTTCGCCAAAAAGAAAGATCTAGAGCTGCAGATGGATGAAAAACATAAGTCGCTCCAGGAAGCGTATGTTGCGCACTCCAGGGATTTACAGGCGGTGCTTGAGGCTAGGATGAGCGTTTTGTAAGCGTTGGGCGGAAGGGGTGGTGGAGGAGAGATGGTGGGGATGAGGTTGGGGATGGAGGTTGGGGATGGGTGTGTAAAAGGGGTTGGGGATGGGATGGGGGGTTGGAAGGACGTGGCAAGACCCTGATCAGTAACTCGCAAGATGGAGGAGTGGACCGGTATCCATTGATATGGGTATGGATAGCCTTTACTTTGCCTAAGGTATCTGCATGGCATTCGGGTGCGAGAAACTAATGTTCTAGTGTGATGTGATTACGGAGCAAAAACAGAGAATAAGGTCAGCGTATTAACTCTAGCTCTCACCTCATTAAATTAAACAAAAACCCAAACGTGAAACCTCAAACCTCCCTATACATATCCACTAACAGCATTCCCATTCCCGCCTCCCCCACTCCTGAACCATCAACTCTGCGGTATATCTATTTTTCATTCAGATTGAACTATCATTTCCAGCCAATCTTCACAGCCTATACCGTCCGCCATCTATGTCCAAACCCCTTTTTCACCAGCTTTTGTCCTAGTATTATAGCTGTTGTTCAGGGTAACAATTGAAACTATTGTGGGAAAAATACGATTCTAATAATTTTAGCGCGGGATGACTGGTTAATTAGAATATATCATCACTAGACCACAGACCAAAAGGTGAATCCGCTTAGGACCTCTCGCCAACCTCCGGCAATAACCACTGTCGCAAGAAAAATAGTGTAGAGGAAGTCAATGGGGATCCTCAATTTTGAGGTATTCAAGGATCATTCTACGCGGTCTCTCTTATCAGGGGTAGAGCTGATGGGAAGGGGGAAAGGAGAACTATCGGCTTACAATAG
>ML994161.1:0-36519 GCA_010093945.1 Delitschia confertaspora ATCC 74209 | reverse complement strand
TTAGTTGATTAGTCAGTAGCATAGAGTGAAGCCCTCTCCTTAAAGAGAGAGCTCCGCACCAGCTTGAGGAGAATCAACACTTACATCATACTTTGGAACTACCCCTGATACGTAAAGAGTGCAGCCGCCTCGAGTTGCGAAGCTTCTTTGAGTTTCCATCTTTTCAGGGCGAAGCACTTTATACTCTAGATGCGTAAAAGCAAAGCCTGTGACGGTTGAGGTATAATGCAATTGGAATCAGAGAGTGGAATCGTTCAATCACGCCCACATTTCGATTTCACGCTGTCTAGGGTGAAATTGTCACATAGAAAATTCAAATTCGAGATCATCGTCGCTACAAGCTTTTAGGATCGCTGACATTTAGATTTGAGGCGTTGAGGCGGCCGCACCCGTTGAGCAGTACAACGGGCCTCCGAACCTAACCCATAATATCCATAATAGCCTAAGTCACACCTAACTAGGTGCCAGACCCTGATGATTTCGACAACCATGTTTATTTGATCAATCTGATAGTATCAAAACTGGACTGCTTAGGTGCAGCCGATGTTACATTGCAGATAGATAGCTACAGATATGGAGATCCAGGATAGATATATCTTCAAAATCGTAACATGAGGTTTGGTGGATTCATGCAGGGCGTATTGCACTCCAGGCACCAGAGATCAAATCATCATCCAGAGGTAGGGGAGCAGGTCTAAGTGTAGAAACTAACATATCTAGCTGTCATTGGCGGTACAACGACCTTCCGTTTAGGATATCATAGCAGGACGGCCGCACAAGCCCAGAAACAGGAAATAATAACTATTTAATTTTAGCTTGTTGAGGCCAGGATAGGTGTTGTCCATCGGCGTATGACATATATGTTCCAGGCAACCTTTGCTTCCTGGGGAAGGATGTTGTCTAATGCAGTAAGCTCGAACATGGAGGCTTCGCCTTATAACTAGAAACTTAAAGCGCCGACATTACTTCTCCATTAACCTAGTAGTATGTAGTCTAGTCAAAAAACACCCTCCTGCAGCGGAAAGGGAGCTCTACGCCTGGACATTGGAATAGGTCCGGCTTTGGCCAGGATAGTTGCCAACGGAAACCTTCGGAGAATCAAGAGACATTGAAATCCTTTGGCCATATTCTTACACTCCAATCCTCGTCCGGTGATGACAACCGCCTCATGCCGATAATTCGCTAGGGAAAGCCATCACGATTGTCTGCTTATCATAATTCGTAATGCGTGGTCGTCTTATGGGTTGTAGCCGCCTAGTATAAATGAATTGCGTCGGCCCGAAATTCCCCAACCGAATGCCTGTCAGCACTACACACTCTTTTCCCGCCCTGCCTGTTGGGCAAGATGTTGGTGGTTTAAGAGCTGACGAATTGAAGTATGTGAAACATGCGAAGAGTTGAAAGGGATAGAATGTCGTGGAGATAAACTTACGCCAGAGGACGGTCACTAAGGGCAAGTGGTTCCACCCGTTCATCTCCCCGCGCTTTGACTTCATTAGCCTCAAATGTCCCAGAAAACCTGACGAGAAACAGAAGAGTATACATATCTAAATAATTGATACCTCATTTCTTTGGTCTCGCGGTCGGGAAAAAGTTGCACAACGCATCGATCGCCGTCCGCAACACGGCACCATGTGCAAACGCTGCCGACCAGCCCTTCCAGCAGCGCCAAGGACAAGTCGACATACACGTCAGGCGTCAGGGAAGACATTTCGGACTCCGAGCGTACAGGAAGGCAGGGGGAAAGTCTGAGGGAAATGTGTGATGATGGGACGGACAAATTCAATTGTAAATTTTACTGGCGAAGGTTCAAAAAGGGTGTAATGTTCTCACCAGCCCCCTGTTCAGACTTCTATCACCATGCATTCCCATCCTGGTCCCTCTAGATCCTTTAATCCATTTCCCTGTTAGATTCTTTGCTTCCTCATGCTCTAGTCCCTGCGCCAGGTCCTTTGAAATTCTTCTGCCTTCTGTTCTTTTCAACCCCTCCTTCGCCTCTCGGCTGCAGATACAGGCCCTTCTAGAGCCCCTCCATAGACCCCATAATCATGGGCAGGAAACGGAGTCAAGGTATCATTCTACATGAAGTTGCACGCCCTCGACATGCAGTCAGCGTGGATAATGATACCCTGAGAAGAAGATACACCATATATCTTCACTTCTCCACACTTCTCTACACTTCTTCACCACATCGCCAAAGACACCTTACACCATGACTACTCCTGACCGTAGCAACCTCAAGCCTATCAGCCTATGGTGGAGACGTAAGACGGCCTAAATGACTTGCATGGTGGGCTTACTAACTCCCACCAAGCCCAGACACCGAACCCCGCCAAAGTGGTTATCATCCTCGAAGAACTCCGTCTCCCCTACACGGGCAAGTTCGTCGAACTTGAAGACCTCAAGAAGGCCGAGTTCGAAGCTGTGAACCCTAATGGACGTGTTCCAGGTACAGCTTGCTCCCTCCTCATTCAATATACCCCCAAGTCCAATAACAACTACCTCTACAGCAATCCATGATCCTAACACCAACATCACCCTTTGGGAATCCGCTGCCATAATAAGCTACCTCATCGCTACATATGATACAACGCACACCTTGACCTACACCGATGCTCCCAACGCGTTCCATCTCCAACAATGGGCTTACTTCCAAGCCAGCGGCCAAGGCCCTTACTTCGGGCAGGCAGCCTGGTTCCTTCTATACCACCCTGAACCCCTCCCCAGCGCAAAAGACCGCTATGTAGCCGAAACTCGCCGTGTTGTAGGCGTCCTGGATAAATGGCTCGGAGACCGTACCAGGGAGGTCTCTTCCTCCGACTCCAATGCCCAAGCTACAGGTCTAGCTGGGCCCGCGGCGGATAACGAGGGAAATGTGTGGCTGGTCGGGAACAAAATGACCTATGCGGATCTGATGTTTGTGACATGGAATGGCGCTGTCGGATTGTTTTTGAAGTTGGCCGGCAGAGAAGGTGAGTGGGACCCAGAGAAGGAATTTCCGCACTTTTGGAAGTGGCAGAATGCCATGATGGCTAGGTCGAGCTTTCAGAAGGCGATGAGTTTGGCGAAAGTGGAGGATGTGCATAATTAGGCTTCGGATAAGGAAGGCCGCAGTTCAGTTCCCCTGTAGGCTCATCTCCTAGATGTGTTTTTGGATTTTTCAATTTTCAGAAACAATAACATCACAGTTTCGCCGTGCATTTTTACAGTGTAGATGGACCATGGTTCTCTCAATGCGCTTGCTAATATTTGCCTGTTACTATGCCACCGAATGGGATAAAGCAGCGCTTCGTTGCCTACCACTCAATAGTCCTTTTACACGTTTAACACATGTCGTCCGCATGGGAAGGCTTAACTGCTTTTTTGGACAACTCGTGAACTATGTAGCTCTCCTTATACGGACCAACAACGGCGCCTTCTCCCACGTCCAATAAATCTTTTGGGCTCTCCATCCATTGGCCGCCTTTTCCCCAGCGCTCCCTAGGGGTAAGCTAAAGTCATAACGCCATACCAGCAACGCCAGAATCATTCTCATCTCCAGCCATGCAAGGCTCTGTCCAAGGCACCCATGCGGGCCCAGGGAAAACGGATAGAAGGCTTTCGCGTCGTGATTCGGAAAGGTTTTCGAGGGCCCTCCATGTAACCACCGCTCAGGAGCAAAACTCTCAGGCTCAGAAAAATGCGATGCTGATTGCAACTGCGACCAACAAGCCGTAGCAACCGTTACGCCTTCATGGAGTGTATGGCCTGCAATCGTGGCGCCGCCTTTGGGAACGCGGCGACGCAAGCTATCGGGAAGCGGGGGACAGAGCCGCAAAGCCTCGCTAAGAACAGCATTGAGATACGGCAACCCAGCGAGTTTTGCGCCCGTGATCTGCTCCTCCGAACCAAAAGTCGAACGGATCTCCTCGCTGAGAATACCAAGTTTCTCGTTTTCCATAAGAAGGTAATGAAATGCACCAGTTAACGCCGTCGTCAATGTCTCGCTTCCAGCTACAATGATCGTTAAGGTATTCTGCTCGATCTCCTCGTCGGTCATCCTAGCCTCAGGGACACAGGACTCGTTATACTGCGTCAAATATGCGATAACATCCTTCTTCTCCGCCACGCTTTCCTTCCTCTCCTGAATCCGCTGCTGGCCTGTCTTTATAACATTATGCAGCATGTTTAACGCAGACGCTGGAGTGATGTAGGGCATCAGTGCGTCTAAGGCAGGGAAATGCTTGATCACCGTCGCGATCAGCGCAACCTTGAAATGCAGCAATACGGCAATGAAAGGATGTTCTTTCGTACTATCCAGACAGTGAAAAGCTCGGCCCCAGGATAAGTCACCGATGATGTCGAAGGTGGTGAAGTTGAGCCATTGGAAGATATCAGCTACTCCCTCTTCATTCCCATCCCCATCAGGCTTGAGCGTTTCATCAAGCCGCACAAGCAATTTATCGATATATTTCCGCACCGTGGGCTCATATTCCTGGGTAGCCTTCTCCGAAAATGCGGGCGCGAGCGCTTTGCGGAAGCGGGAATGGATTTCAAGGGGCGCAGATATGAGATTGTGAGCTTCAACGCCGGGGGGGCGTGCACCCCATTGAGGTGGTCGGAGAAAGTCTTTGCGGGGATATATGTCTTTCCACGCGCGAGAGTCCACAAAGGAGAGTTCGTTTGGTCCTACACGGATAACATCGCCATATTTGTCATGCAGTTCTTTGATGCGGAAAGGCAAGACACCTTGGAGCATCACCACTAGCTGGGGGAGTTGAGAAAGGCGCCATAGGAGGGGGCCTGGGTAACGGGAGAGTGGATGGAAGTATAGGTTGTAGATGGCTTTGGTGACGAAGTACTGTAAGTGGTCAGAATAGTGAAGGAGATGTTGCCCTTCTTAGGAATGGGCTTCTTAGGGTACAGAGAGTGAGGGCAGGTACTTACTACCACTATCGCGCCCACGGCGGCTTGTACGAAACCCATGGCCATGCCACGGCGATATCAAAATCCTTGGGTTTTTAGCTTCCACGTACTCTTCTATCTTCTGACACCCGTCTCATAATCGGCTGAAACAAAGCCTTGATATCAGATGTTGGTAGTTCTGGATGCAGCACCCCCTTGAAGCCTTCGGACTCCGTAAGTATATCATGCAGGACGCAGCGTGCAGAGCTAATATCTGCACTCTGCAGGACTGTGTCACATACATGATTGCGGCGTTTACTATCGTTCAAACAATGAATCCGGCCCCACTCCTGCACAGCACAGAAGTACCTTCCTTAGCTTAGCTAATGTTGCCCTGATACCAGACCATCATAGATGATTACGAACAGGGACATAAATTAGCCTTTCTATGCTTATTTACAGCCGATGTTACATTGCAGGTAAATAGCTACAAATATGGAAATCCAGGATAGGTATATCCGAAGCTGCAAGCCAAGGTTGGGTGGATCCATGCAGGGTGCATTCTCACACCGGGCACTATCGATCATATTATTATCCAGAGGTAGAGAAGCATATCAAAGTAGGGATACTGACATATCTGGCTCTCAATCCCAGTACGACGACCTTTCCTTTGGAATATTATAGCAGAACGGTAACCCAAGCTCAACCCCCACAGTCATAGAAAGCTTGCTACACAACAAGATGTCTTGGATCGAAGATCTCAAGCTCGAAGTCCCAAACCTGGGGATTTCCCTGCCAATTCAATTTCTCATCGTTTCCCTATGTGCTTATGCCGTCTCTTTACTGTCGATGCACCTGAGGGGTCCGAAGGCTCCTTTAGTGGGCCTTCGGTCGATTTTCGAACCCAGGTATCTTGCGAATTGGATGTTCTTCCGCAATGCCTCTGCTGTCCTTAACCAAGGATATTCAAAAGTAAATCCCTAGACCTCATTTTCTATGTTGTCGATTGCGAACTGCTACACTGGCCGATTGATGCTGTGACACTAACACTTTTCTAGTTCACAACCCAACCATGGAAATTTGCCCGCGCCGACACCGACATGTTGGTACTTCCACCAAAATACGTCGAAGAGTTACGGTCCCTCCCCGCTGGCGTCGCTTCGCCGACTGTAGCACACGCTTTCAATCTGTCGGGCGGTCATACGAATATGAATATCATCCTGAAGAACAATTTGCATTTCCGGACGTTGCAGGAGAAGTTGACGCCCAATTTGAGTAAATTGACGAGGCCAATGCAGGAAGAGTTGAATTTTGCAGTAGATAATGAATTACCGGAATGTGATGGTATGTACTTTCCCTCGATATGTGGATTTTGTGGTTGGAAATGAGCACTGACCGAATGCCTACAGATGACTGGGTCGCCATTAAACCCTACTATACGATCTTACGGCTTGTGTCTAGGATTAGCGCGAGGATATTCCTGGGATTGCCGTATTGCCGGAATGAGGAGTGGTTGGAGATATCGACTGAGTTCACTGAGAATGGTCAGTACCTTTCTCCACCCCCCCCTAAATATTCTCGTCATTTGCTAAAGACGCTGCCAGTCTTTGTCTCCTTGGTGGTGCTTCGCCTCTTTCCGCGCTTCCTTCACCCAGTCATAAGCTGGATTCTGCCTTCTACATGGATCGGCGCGAACTACATCCGGCGTGCGAAAAGGCTGCTTGTACCAGAAATCAAGCGGCGGCAGGCTGAACCAGCATCTCTTAAGTCATCCTCGTCCAAGCGTGAAGAGAATCTCTTGGATTGGATGATCGACCTCGGGACGCAAACTGAGACAGCTCCGAAGGACTTAGCTCATTTGGAAGTCGTAATGTCGCTCGCCTCCATTCACACCAGCCAAATGAACGCCGTCCACGTCCTTTACGACCTCGCCTCCCTCCCCGGGTACATCGAGGTCCTGCGCGAGGAAATCCGCCAAGTGATAAAGGAAGACGGACCCTGGATGCAATGGGACAAAACCTCATTCTATAAGCTCAAAAAACTCGACTCTTTTATGCGCGAATCACAACGCATGAACCCGCCGTCCCTTCTCTCCTATCATCGCGTCATGCTGCAACCCCACGTCCTCTCCGATGGTACCCTCCTCCCCAAAAATGCCCACATCGCCATGCCTGTGAATGCCATTCAGAACCACCCCTCCATAACCCCCAATCCTGAAAAATTCGACCCCTTGAGGTATTACAAACTGCGCCAGAGGGAGGGGGAAGGCCATTTGCATCAGTTTGCTACTACTGAGCCGAATATTCTGAACTTCGGACATGGAAAGTGGGCTTGCCCCGGACGGTTCTTTGCAAGCCTGGAGATCAAGAATATTCTTGTGAGGCTGATTATGGATTATGACTGGAAGTTGCCAGAAGGAGAGGGAAGGCCGAAGAATTTGACCGCGCATGAGTTTATTTTTCCGAATCAGAAGGCTACGCTTCATATGAAGCGGAGAGCTAAGGAGGACAGATTGGTTATCTAAAGTCTATAAGAAAGCTTAACTGAGGAGAGGTGAACATCAGCACGAAGGGGGTAGACGTTTCGAAATGACGAGCAAAGTGGGGGCTGGGAACTGGAGGCACAAGGCGAAGCTGGAGGCAGGTCTGTCAGATGCGTGCGATGCCAATTACAAAGATCTAGTTGGATCTTTTCAGATCACGATGACAGTTCCCTGCTTTTGCTTTAGTCGAACAAGTTTGGCATTTTCAAGGTTGAGCATCTCTCATATCACGTGTTTTGCTTCGTCCGATGACTATACACAAGTGAGCCGCCAGGTGTTAGCAACACAATAAATGCTGCTATGTCCAAATCAGAATTAGTATATTAAAAATAAATGTTCGGATGGATATCCTCCTTTAGAGATATTCCTTTTCCCATCAACTTACAGAAGACAAAAATGGCCCATCCGCCATGGCCATAAAAGCTAAAACTGAAAAAACGAAGGTCTAATTACAATTTATTCTTTCTGAGAAACTCAATATGCTTCGCAAACGCTTCGCCTGCGCTCTTATGCTGATTGATATTATGTCCAGTGTTCGGAACCAAGTACGTTGAACCCTTATCACCAACCGCGGGATAGAAAAATCCCAATGCTGCGGCCGCTTGATCGCTTGGCAGTTTGCAGTTTCCACCACAGAAAACGTAGTCACTGTTTCCATTTAGGATTTGGACGGGTCGGGTGTAGGATGCGGCGGGCCCGACGAGGGTGCCGAAGGTGAGCAGCTCGCCGAGGGTGTTGGTTTGGAGCTTTTGGAAGGCGGATGTGAGGACTGGAGTATGTGAGTATGTGCAATAGACATGAGGGGAAACGAGGGTGCGCCGGTGGAGGAGAGAACAGGAAAGGAGACTCACTAGCTGGATCAAAATTGGGATACTTGAAGAAGGCAAATTGAAGGCCGGTCTGGGTGCTTGGTGTAAAATACCCATTTCCGATTCCATTGAATTTACCGTTGTTTGTGGGACTCTGGTTCGCGATTTGAAGGTTTAAAGCGGCTTGGCCGGCGGACACGGTTGCTACGGATGTGGAAACACCGGTTAAGATAACAGCGTCGAAGTCGTTGGGGTATTGTTGGGTTAAGGCTTGTGTGAAGGTTGACCCAGCGGAGTGGCCTACACCGACAACATTTTGGAAAAGTTTTCCCGCGAGTCCGGGCATGCTGCGGAGCTTAAGTACCAGTTGGTGGAGGATTTCCACTTGAATGGCCGCTTGCACCACTTGGATCGGATCCGGGTGCTGAGATTGTCCAACACCTAGACGATCATACGAAAAAGTCGCATATCCAGCCTTCGCAGCAGCATCGATATAGCTATAACCCGGCGCAAAGTCCCAGTACGTTTGGTCCAGAGTAGCACCATGGGTTAACAATTGGACCGTAGTGACCCTTGAAGCCGCAATGAGGTCAGCTGGGAAACATAACTTGGTGGAAAGGGTCCATGTTCCGGAAACTTTGTTTGGTCCACCGTTTGTTTCTTCATAAATTGTTGGGGCCCCCGCGAGGAGCTCTTGAATAGTTTGAGTGGCATTCAGTTGGTTTGGCGGGCCACTGTAGAGGATTTTGATGTTTTGAGCGCTGGCGGAAACGGAAATTCTGCCTATAAGACAGACGGCAGATCTGCCTGCAGAGAAAGTGAAGCCAGTTCCGGTGAAGCCGCTTGTAGATGTGAATATTGAGGATGGCTGGACTTCTTGGGGGAGGGCGGTGACCGATGAGGCGGCATTGAGGCATGCCAAAGCAAAAGTTATTAAAGACAGCATCGCGAAGAATTGTATGTCTACAGCCTCCGATAGATTGAGTTGAAGCAAAAGAGAGGTGGAGTAAGGAAGAGCCGGATCGCAGCTTTATAGGTTACTGTGACCGTGCCGCTAACGATATACGATATTGCGATTCAGCTACACAAGCCTGCAGCACTGCTCTTCCTCCAAATAGCGAAGCATGTACAAAAGCAAGAGTTCAAAGAAGCAACTGGAGTAGTAATAAGTTTATTGAGGGCGTTTGTAGTGGCGGGAAGGAAGAGAAGTGTGAAGAAAGAAAAGTAGAGTGAATGGGAGCTTCGGCGAGGCTCACGAAGTAGTGGCGCAATGAGCTTTGGAATTTGGGCGATCAGACCGCGTGGAAGTCCAACATGTGGAAGCCCGTAAGCAGAGTTGTGCGCTAGTCTGCACCAACCTGCAGGTGATGCACGCGGAATGGTGAGAACAGGCCTTGCACTGAGCGGCACAGCATGGAGGAACTACCAAGGTAGGCAAATAGTGCGTTAGCAGCTTTACCCTACAGAGGCCCTTCGATAAATTCATCTTAGGGGTAACGGACAGTCAATACAATGCATATCAACCAATTCTGAACTCTTAGATGATAGATACTTACGGCGGGATTGCTCCCCCGTCTCGACGCGCACCCGAGAAACAACCTGGCATAAGCCTCGTATTCATGGCCTGCAATCCCCCGAGAAACATGTGGCCCCAAGTTTTTAAATAAGCACGGCCGTCCAAAAGCAATAGCCGCATCTTATGTCCAATAAGCAAGATGGCTTCCTCTTCTTCGCCGTACATGTTCAATCGTGACCACAAGGCGTCCGTCCGGTACAATAATTTGCCCATTCCGTCATCGTCGTTGAAGTCTTGTAAGCTAACTAACTCATCTCAAGACTAAATTATCAGCATTGGGCTACTAAGCAGCTGTGTGGTGGCTATCTCCTGCATCCCAGCATTCCCACCTCAAACGTCCGCCGAGTTGCTGATATCGGCACTGGAACAGCGTACGTCCATACAAATTTAAAGAAGGCCATTTCTAATCGATATTGAAAACTAGTATATGGCCGGTTGAGCTCAGCCAGACATTATCTCCGGACATTCAAATCGATGCCTTTGACGTGTCACGTGCTCAGTACCCTCCGAATGAATGGGTGCCGGGCAATGTAAAACTTCATACCCATGATGCCTTCCTCCCATTTCCTGAAAAACATGTGGGACGGTACGATGTTGTCCATGTTCGATTTTTCGTAACTCTTCTCAATCCCGAGAATATTCAGAGGTTTATCCAAAACGTGGTTGCTCTGCTACGTGAGTGAGACTTCATGCTTTTCCGTCTGTGCTATTCTTCTATATAAGGCTAACACATAGATTTACCTGACCTAAAGGCCCCGACGGGTATTTACAATGGTTTGATGCAAATCCGTCTACTGCGAAGGCAACCGCAATCAACCCTACCACCTCCAAGGTAGCAGTAGAAAAACTAGCTGCGTTGATGCGTAAACCGCGACCAGATTCGTCATACGAGTTGAGTGTTTTCTTGCCGGCTTTGCCCTTCTTGAACATGATACTAACATGTTCGACAGGTGGATACCGTCTCTTCCTGAACTAGTCCAGTCCAGCTCTTCCAGTCATCTCAATATCATCACAAACGACGTTATCGATTCATCTGCATTCAATCCATCGCGTACGCTTTGGAATCACTGTCACCTTCTCGGTTATGAAGAGTTCGCTGCTCAGGTGGCCGCAAGGGATGCTAAAAGTGATGTGGCGGTGCGAGCACATCAGACCCTCGCAGATGTGGCTATTGAGATGGCCGCTGGCGCTAATCTGGAGGTTGATAAGTTTTGTTTGGTTGCAAAAGTGACCATAGAGGAAGATACATAAAAAAAAAAAGAAAAATGTAAGAAAATGCGCAAAGTATGCATAATAACTTGAATATTTCCCTTGAAGTATCTACCATGTGGGTTGTCATCGGGATGATCATGCACCCAGTACCGGTAACATAATCTTGGACATGACCATGCTCTCAACGTTTGACGAAACGTACTGGGACTGGAGCCGTAAGCCGTAACGACATGTCCATAGCAACCTCTTCCGTCAGCGTCCTTGCAGCATTCTCCCTAGTCTTTTGCCAGTCTTGGTCGCCTTTGACCACCAGCTCAATCGTATATTCTGAAAGAATCTGTGTCACGATCGCACATAATTCCACAAGAGCGAATCGTTTGCCTAGGCATCCGCGGCCCCCGTCAGAAAAAGGCATAAAGCTGCCTGCTTTGGGGCGAAGAAACCTTGCTCCTTCTGGTACTTTATCCTTGGTGCTTGCAGATGTCTCAGTGACGAGCCACCGTTGCGGATCGAATGAATCCACTGGATTGGTCTTTCCCGACGCAATATTATTTCGCGATGTAGTACCGCAGTCCGGCCAGTATTGTGGATGCCGGTGAACTGCTGTCGTGTTTATAAGTACCATTGATCCCCCAGGAATGCGGCACATATTTCCTGCGACACTAAAGGTGTGTCCTTCATCTTCTCCCTTCGCGGCATCTTGTGACTGTGGTACAGTCTTTACCAAAAACGGGATAACTGTGAATAACCGGAGAGCTTCGTTGATGCAGGCACCGACATAGCCTTCGATGAGAGCTGGAAAAGCTTGTTCGTATAGCGACGATAAAGATGAGTCTGTCCTTCCCTCGTTGCGAAGTCTGAAGAGGATACGGTCGATGTCTTCCTGCGTGGCCTTCTGAATCCCTGGATTGCATGCGAGGAGGAGCAACAGAAAGGTCAGTGTATTGGCATTCGCTTCATGACCAGCAAACATGAAAATAAAGATGTTGCCTATGACGGCTTTTGGACATAGGGTCGGGGTCGGAGAAGACATGCCCGCCAGGACTAACAAATCTATGATGTCTTTGTTAGCGTCCGTACTTCAAGATTGGTTGTCTTTAAGAGACGTACCGAGCAAACTCTCTGAGTCTTTCTTCACCTCTTTTCTAGGTTGCATCTCCTTTTCCTTAATGGATCGGAGGTCTTCTATATATTTCCTCAGCTCATAGAATGCCTGCCTGGCTTTCCGGTGGACCTTCAGCGGTGAATGATCTGGATTACTTTAGTCCTTTCCACTGTAGGGGGCAACCTGCTTCACAGGAAAGGAGTCCATACTCAAAATCGCTCGCGGAGTAAAGAATATCACGTCGAAATAGTCCAGTACACCATGCATCGCCTGACTATAAGTCAATACATGGCCTTCCGGAGCGCGTTCTTCCCCCTTTAGAAGCTTCCGTAGTGCTTCATCATCGATTCGCTTCTCAAAGCATACAGAATTCAGAATATGGAGCGTTAATCTGGAAATCACTGCTCTCATCTGGGATGTGGAAAATGCAGTCCGGTCTGGATGAGAGTCGGCAAATACATTCAGCAATACCTTCGCCCCTTTGGTCGACTCGGTCCACACTTGCTTCATTGTCCGCTCGGTGAAGAACGGCGCAGTTGTCTTCCGATACAATCTAGCCTCTGCTCCATCTGTTCCGGTCATGGTTGGGCCAAAAATGTTCAATATGCCCAACAATTCCTGCGGTTTTCCGAATGACGGTCCACGAAGAAAATGGGCGGAAACATCTGGATCGCATGTGTATACAACATTTCGGTCGGGCGATACCGCGACGAAGGTGTCACACCCTTCAAGCTCAAACGGTTTGTATCCGTTATGCCAACCCCGCGTGAATTCGAGGAGCCTGGTGGAGTTTGTTAGAAAGAACCTATGGTTTACCATGTGAGGGCCGGGGATAATACATTGGCCATCGCTCTGCCCATGGGTCCGGGAGCAGTTTGAAAAGGGGCAGCATCAACGGTCGCACTAGCACCCATTTTACCGTTGCGAAGAAAAACGGTACGACCACATATGGTAGCCCGGTAGCCTTTGCTTCAGAGATGTTATTCTGCAGCCTGCGCCACTGGCGATGGAATAAGACAGTCAAGACGCTCAAAAAGATCAAGAGCAAAGGGGCCATCACTTGAGACAGAAACTGGCTTGATATGCGGAAGTTCTGATAAGAGGAGGGACATTAGAACGTTCCATCCAAGAGCACATATTGCATTTCGGTCATCCAGCAAACATTTCCTTCATCCTCCTGCTACCGCCGCTTCTAGGCCGTATTCACATCTGCTAGTCTCGCGCGAACGTGTCCGAGTTTTCGACCTCCATTTGACAAAATGCGCCATCAACATAAGGCTGGCCACATGCCAATTGCGGCTAATCTGTAAGAATATTCTTCCAGGGTTGCGCTGACCCCCTGTCACCTCGTAACTAGGGAGCTTTCGCATTTCAGGTTTCCAGCCTCGTAATGTTTGCGATAAATAAGATGCCCTCAGATTCGGTTCAGTTCGGGATTGAGGTTGCATATATGCACCTGCAGTCATCCTGCAGATACGGAGGCAATAAAGCCATCAACTTCCTGGCCTGATTTCACCCAACGGGATCAGGCTGCGGCTGCATGGTCGCATCCTTCTTATACTCTGGTTACAAGGAACACCGAACAGACCCTGGGAGATACTGAGCTGATTTCTAGCCCATCTGCACAACAAGATAACGCGAAATTAGAGACCTATGAGCCGTAAGCACATACCCATGGTTCTCGCCCTATGTCGCTCGGACAGGAGATGTCCGCAATTGCAAATGGGTATCCATCTCCGGTTGTAAAATGGAACAAGAGGCCAAGGTACTAAGAACCTACCAGATAGGATATACGGATGAGCCACTGACTGCATTGCCGTCGGACTCCGCTTCTTGATCTAACCGTATCAGCACCGAATTTGCATGTGTATTCTGCAAGTTTTGAGTTGAGTTGATTTCATTTTCCCTGACCTATCGCCCTGGTCGATATGCAGGCTCTGCGAGCTTTGATTGATTGTATCTATTTCCAATACCAGTTGAGCAGGGCTCCGAAGTCTCAGTACTGCAAAAGGAAAACTCAGGATTTCAGTTGCCCTCAGTTGGCCGACCGACCGCACTGCCGTTCAACAGGTGATTAGGACTTCAGCTCGTCACAGGGATTGGGGAAAACGGCATAACCCAAAGCTTGATATTGGCCTCGATAAACTTTTAGATCTAATGCCAGAATCCTTAGGTTTTACGCCATTTTTAGGATGAACAGTGAGACTCTGACCTTTCTCTGTCAGACTGGGATTTTAGCCATTCCTCTGCAGGCATTCTATCAGTTCCAACACACTCTCGAGGACCGGGCGTCCCACCACTCACGGACTTCGGTTAGGAGTAATGCGTATCAGAATCCATCAATGAACTTATAGGTGTGGGAGTCGATCGTCTCACTTGATGCGTCTTCAACTCTCCTATGCTTTCTACGCCAGATTAGCCCCACCCTCACACTTTCGCAACGTCTGTCCCACGATGGCGATGGAAATGCCGGTATTACCTTCGCTATTCAGCACCGAACTTGTAGTGCTTAACACAGTATTCCCCGTCCTCGCAACTATTGCGGTAGCAGTGCGCCTTTACGCCCGCAGCAACAGGACGGGGAGAGGATATGTGATGTTAGCGGATGACTGGCTCACCATTGCAGCTCTGGTACGTAGAAATTTTGGTTCGAGGTGATTAACTGAGATGCTAATTCCGGAAATTGCAGTTCTTTTGCTGGGCTATAACTGCGAATACCTTCGTCGGCGCTGCTCAAGCTGGCATCGATACGCAAAAGGGGAAGAACCCGTTAAATGCCACTATAGCTACCGTACGAGTGAGTATTTTGCGCGCCTGTCTTCTCCTTGACCGTAATCTAACGTAAGGAAAGACTCTATGGATCGAAGGGTTTCTCCTAGCGACAACTTTGGCGCTTGTGAAAATCTCTATCATGCAATTCTACTACAGGATCTTCGCCACTAAGGCCTCGAACATCTTCCGGTATTCGGCCCAGGTCATGTATGGCATCTTAATTTTATGGTGGATTTCAAGCATCATAGTAAGTATCCCAGCAGACAACGGCTGCAGGAAAGAATTCCCTCCTAATTCTCGATCAGTGTCAATTCCTAGTGACAGATCCGGTGAATGCGTCTTGGAATCCCCTTATAAAATTCAAATACCGCTACAACTACAATGATTGGACTTTGGCATTCGCATCTTTGAGCCTTGTCTTTGATGTCGTTATTCTTTTCTTCCCCTTGCCTATGATCAAGAAGCTCCATATCGATTTTAAGCGCAAGATGTCTGTTATGGGCATCTTCTGGCTCGGTGCATTGTAAGTCTTTCCGAATGGTCAACTCGTATGCAATATAAGTATATATTTACAATGCTTCTAGCTGTTGTGTCTCTGCAGCGGTGCGATTATATTATCTCCACAAAGAAATCACCAAGGTCACATCTGGTACGGCCGACGGAACAACCGACCCTACAGCTAATCCCTACGGTAATTCTTCCTCATAATTTTCACAATCAAACACTGATTCATCTGTCTTCAGCCAATATCTCCCGCGGTTTCATCTGGGCGCACATTGAACCCAACTGTTCCATCATCGCCGCCTGCCTCCCCACCTACGGCCCCCTCTTTCACAATGGCCGCTCTGCCCACTCTCTCATACGCAGTTTACGCTCCGCACTCTTCTCCGGCTCCACAAAGAATGGTTCCAGTGCTGGTGCCTCCAAGGGATTCTCGTCCGGCAGCACCCAGCAGCTGACAATTGGATCTACACAGGGTGCAGGCTATTACGAACTTAAGGAAGGATCAACTCACACCGGGAAGACCGGACCAACGGTTAGAGTTACTTCGACTACAGATGTGGAGGCGCAGAAGGCATGGGAAGGGGATTCGAAGAGGATTGCGGTTACGACGGAGTTAAGGCATGAGAGCCTTTAAAATGGTGATCAGTGCATAGGCTGTGATGGATTTATCCTCTATAATGCTTCTTCAGTTTTGGCCATCTTGCTCGCTTCTTCCAGGAGCTGGAATATTGTAAGATTGGTAGTATTCACGGTGGGTATGCCCTTTACGGCGCGGCAATGGAAGACTCTATTTCTTCCGGGGCGATATTGTTACGTTCTATGGGATTATAAAACTCTAGAGAATCTTCTAGCATCATATGTTGGCCTGCGTACGGACCACCAGCTATTTGGCCACTCAAATTATCTCAGTACGCATGGTCCACTCTCCTCATGTATATATTAACTCTCATTCTTTGTACCTTAACTCGATAGTTCAACTCGTCAATATTATCTTCTGTCTAGTTCGTATTATGCTGGCCCTCACATGATCACACCCAATAGATATATAGTTGGTTTTTATTGGTTTCCTTGTTAGTGATCAAAAGTGTATGATATTCCATTCCATCCAGCACATGTTATTTCGTGGATGACAAAGACCGCTGTTGCTTCAGAGTACAAAAGAGGGATAATATTCAAGAACAGGCAGAATATGATATCCATTGAACGCATTGAAGCATTGAATGCAATGTGGTGACTAATATTAAACCTGAGTCTCCCATGCCGGGCGCAAACACTAGCACGAAAGGAGAAGTTTTGGTGCTGTAGATAAATTTTTCCTTTATCGCCGGCGCCGAAGAGATATCTCACTGACTTGTATGTAGTAGGGGCACAAAATCAATCATCGAACTAGTTCTGTCTTTCTTGACCTAGCGGCATTCCCCTCCGATGCCACTAACTGTGGGTTCTACATTCGCTCTGAAGTACCATATAACAATATAGACGGTTATAGAGTACTACACTTTCTAGCGTTGTGGAGTAAATCATGTTCAAAGTCTATATTTGACGATGAGGTGACCCACTTGCTTGTGAAGTACCTTGATAAATTTTTAAAGTTTTTAGTAAAAAAAAAAAGACTTTGCGATACTTCATCGCCCACTGCAGTATTATACTAAAATCGGCGGCCTTGAAAAACCTGCGAAAGGATGCACACGTGGAGTTCTGGGCACCGCGTAGGTAGATACCTGCTTAAGTGGTTGTCGGTACGTACTAGTACTACCATTTGCCTAACTCTGTGTTTGGTGTCCCGATTAGGTATCATGCAGAAGGTATATTAAGACTGACTCTGGAGAGCATTAGACTACGTTTCTAGCAGCCAGAATAGGTCGAGAGACATAACATATAGTCCATCCAGATCTTCTCACCAAGCAGGTCTTACTCACCCTAGCAGCCCGTGTGAGCGGTCTCTAGTAACCGTATTCCAGCTATCTAGTCCTGATGCTATCTACAACCAAGATAAGGAGAAAAGAGAATATTTCGGTGCTGAGTTAATGTTGAAGTGCATGCTGGCTGGCCGCAGCCCCTAGTATTGAGGCATAGCCCGTTACAGCCCGAATCTCCGGAGATCCGCCAGCGAGGCACCCGCTAACTTCATCTCGATCTCCAGTGGCTCGATGACATCTTTATACACACCTTTCCAGGTGTCTACATCTTCCAGGCTGACTCGAGAGCCAGCAGAAGCCCAGTCGGCCTTTAGACACTCCCTTATGGCGCCTCGATACGTTTCATAACAATCGTCCATCATTGCCAGAGTACGTTCAGCTACCTGCATGTCGGTATTAGCCGTCACGTTGCCATTTACGAGGTCTGCGGCAGTCCGGAAATCCTCGATCTGCTGCCATTTGTGAACCTCAATCAAAAGAATTCCCAGTTTTAGAATGCCAAGGTTTTGGTGAAAGCAATGCGGGTCGAGTGGTTCTGACCCAGAAGGAAAAGACTCGAAAGATGTGCTCAGAAACGGACGCTCTAGATCTGGTTTTCCTTGATCGGTGATGAAGAAGTGTATGTGGTCTTTGTCCCACTGCCTGCTTAGCCAAGGGCTTTCGTGAAGTTGGAACAGCGAGTATGCAAAAACCTTTGCCAATTTGCGCCTGATCATAAGGGACGGTATTCTGTCGTCGCGTAGAAGCTTATCGAAAGATATTGCTGGCTGTGACTGGAGGTATTTGAACTGGCTCGGTCTCCAGTTCAGTTGCCACACCTTCTGCCGTATTTCATGGTCTTCAACTAATAGTTGCAGACAATCACTAGTGTGTTGTGGATTCTGCATTGCATCACAGATAATTGTTAGTTCTTCCCCACGAGCAACAGTGACAAATCTATCACCCGTTAGATAAAACCCTTTCGTGAATGTAAAGAAGATAACACTGAGAAGGCGTGACGTCAGGCCTTTCACTTACCGCGATGCTTTAATTGTCACTTTGGCTTCGTGCCACCCTGATCCGCGTATAAAGAAGTCAAAGAATATACCAGATTCTCTAGGGTCGTTCTCAGGTAGGATCTTGCCGCAACTTTCCAAGCTAAATCTTGCCTCATGCCGTAAGCTGCACTGACAAGTCCAGCATTTAGATATCGCCGTAAACAGCCTTTGTGAAAGGATACGGAGTTGTGACGACGGAGCTTTTCGATCGGTGGATACAGGCTTCTTCTGTTCGGCAGCCTCTCAAGATCTTTGGACGAAAAGATCCATATCTCTATTCCACTGTCGTAGACTTTGCATACATTTATGGCGGATGGCTATCTTTCTTCAGAAATCGGAAGCGTTCCCAGAACGTACTGGATGTCGTTTGTTTTTCTTGCTGTTCAATGAATGTTGTAAGCTTTTTATACATTGTTTCGTTGTCCTGATAAAGCGAGTCAGTGTTGTATCAGATGTCGGTTATAGAGGGGAGATTAGGTCACCTTGTCTTCTCGCGAGAGATGAACTTTCCTATCCTTCACGAGCTGAGCGAAGAGCTTCAATAATCTTTCCATTAGGATGAGAAAAGCTGAGAAATCTTCTGGACTGAAATACGCCTCCAAGGCTTTCGCGACGTCCGTCTCTTGCGTCCAATTCTCGGTATGGCGACCTTGCTTAACCTCAGTTTTTCTGTCCTCCGAGAGGAAAGGTAAAGCATTAATAATTTTGACAATTTGCTGACGCAAGAATACCGTTTCTTTGTAGAAGCCGATATAAAAGTCCCGTAACTGGTCGTCGTGGTTGATGTGGTGAAAAGCCCTTATCATATTGTTGGCATTTGAGGTGGCAGCCTTGCCCAACTCGATGAACAAAGGCAAGGCCCCCAACACAACTCCAATAATCTCAAGACCGGACATTCTGTTGGAGAACGAAAGGTATCTCTATGGATAACAGCTCAGATGAAGATGCTCATACGGCGGCGAAGGCAGTCAGGCTCTGGGCGCCTGAAAAAGCAAAGGTCAGTGACCCCGCTTCACGTGCATCTACACTTATCTACTGATTACGAAGGAGAGGAAATCCTGGGTTTACTTCCCTGGTTACGAAGTAGACCTTTCATTATATTTAGATCTCCTTCCGTTCTGTATCCCAGATATGTCCATCTCGAAATCGGCCTCTCGTTGTGTCCAGCTGCTCGACATCAAGGCGGCGCCGATTAACCTACAACTACGGCCGGAGCTGGAAAATACGCTTGTGCGGTTCAAGATATGGGCAGGAAATATCGGAGTTTTTGCGCCAGGAAATGCTTCAATCGATTACCGGTTGCGAAATGACGAAGACGTCTCGGACATACTGCGGGTCCTGCTTGATCGCTTGAGAGAACTTCTCGAAAGAGCCATACGGCCACCATTGGAAGAAGAACCAGTGGACGACGACGACGAAATTATAGACCTTCGCTCCAATTCCTCCGGTTCTTCGAGCTCGATCAGTTTTGATGTCAATGAATCGGATGACACGCCTGCGTCGACGCAGGATCGCATGACGAAGGCCAATGAAATATTAGATGATCTCTACCGTTTATCAGCGGTGTTGAAAAAGCCTGCTTCAATCGAACGAAGATGTAAAAGTCAAAGCATTTATCGCAAAAGATATCGATGAAACAGAGCGAGAGGAACGAAAGGAGTTCGCATCTTATATCAGCTTCATGATCCACGACCATCATTTCCCCAAGGCTCCGGCAGCGCTGAAAGAGAGATTCGTCACTACTATCATTTCCCCAAGGCTCCGGCAGCGCTGAAAGAGAGATTCGTCACTACTATCATTTTCCGACGTATGATGCTCCTTTATAGGCAGCGCCATCATGCCAAGTTAGCTCAAGATGAGGCCCCGACTGGGGTCTCTGGAACGCCTGCCCAGGAACAAGTTGCCCTGAATGACCGCCAAGCGGGTATAAAAAGTCAAATCAAGATGGATAGAGGACCGATTGCATCTATTCAGAGAGAATATGGTAGTAAAAGTGTCGCTATTTCTGGAACGAATGCATCTTCTGTCAATAAGGCTGGTCTAGCCAATTACGCAAAATCGGTTGCGTTGTCAGGCCTTACCGCGGCGAATGTTGAAAGAAGACAGGCGCTAGACGTACCATTTCCACCTGGAAATGTGGACGAAAGGACTCAGAAGGTCCTTTGCCTTTACTGTTCTCGATGGATCAGCAAGAATGACACAAAAGAACCCCGATGGACGTGCGTAGTTACTCTTAATTAAAACAGACCTTGTGCTGATATTTTATTAGAAGACACGTCTTAAAGGACATCAGTCCCTATATTTGCTTGTTTGAAGAATGCGGAGTTGGAGACGCATTGATTCAATCTCCGGATGAATGGATTAAACACATGCAATGGTCGCATACAGTTGAATGGTGTTGCCTTGCTCCCGGGCATGAGTTAGACATCTATGATAGTTCACTTGAACTTGAGGACCACATGAGAGCACAGCACTCAGGCTCTTTTACCGAGAGTCAACTGCCTTCGTTGGTTCTGAGAGGAGCGAGGCCCGCCCCTAATACTCTTGGGATTTGGACCAACAATCATTCAACAGGTCAAGCGCGGGAAATATCTTCTAACCCTTGTCTACTTTGTCAGAATTTTAAAATCGAAACGACGGTTGATAATGCAGGATTGAACACCTCTCGCAGCCTTTACGACCACCTTTTAGAGCATTTAGAAACTATCGCCTTGCTTTCGTTACCCGAAATGGAAACGTCAAATGACATAAAATCAAATACGCAAGAATCAGGAGGAAGTGGAAGAAGCACAGTGCAATGGGCTAGAAAGCTATCCGAGCTAGAATTCGAAACGCCAACCCAGGAACAAATAAAGGGAGTCCAGGGGGGAAGAAAGGCCGCAGAAGAGGCCTCAGCAAAGAAAGACGACTCGTTTGATGACTTTTTCTTTGGAGCTACAATGTCTGGAGTGTCAGTGCCTGATGTCAAAGAGGAGCAGAAATGGAAAGATATTTGCGAAATCATTCAAAGAGAGCAAAGAGCCAGCGCAGGGATTTCGGAACCAGCAGACGACACTCTATTACAAAATCTTCATTGGTGTCAACGACTGCAGAAGTGGCCAGGTGGTGACATCGATACCTCTGAAGCTGCAGAACGTCTATCATCTATCTTCTCTTCCCCCCCAAAGCACTTCAGTGAGCCAGAGATTGGGGAAATTCAGCAGATACTGCGTGTGATAAACGCATCCTGGTCCGAACACCCACGTTTATACATAATACTGGCGACTAGCGGGAATGTCTCCCAAATGGAACACTTTATGCAACTTGGCTGGTCGGACGTATTCCTGCCTTTAACGGTGGAGAGTCTAAAAGACATTCTGCCAGGGACCTCCTCTTCCATCCTACATTCATTATTAAACGCACAAGCCAGAGTAATTCCTGACGATAGGGGGACATGGCTCCAATCTGGCAACGCACTCCAGACGGCTTCGCATCGAGGCCAGGAGCAGATCGTGAAGGTACTGCTTGACAAGGGCGCCGACGTCAACGCGCAGGGTGGAGAATACGGCAATGCACTCCAGGCGGCTTCGTATGCAGGCCACGAGCAAATCGCGAAGCTGCTGCTTGACAAGGGCGCCGACGTCAACGCGCAGGGTGGAGAATACGGCAACGCACTCCAGGCGGCTTCGTATGCAGGCCACGAGCAGATCGCGAAGCTGCTGATTAACATGGGTGCTGATGTAAACGCGCAGGGTGGACCCTACGGTAACGCACTCCGGGCAGCTCGAGGCGTAGGCCACGAGATGATCGTGAAGCTGCTGCTTGACAAGGGTGGAGCTGGATATGGTAATAGATATAAACAAACAGGAACCACGGCAGGTCTAGGTACAGAGATTAAGGTACATGGGGAGGAGCATCCAGTCACGCTTACCAGCATGGCCAACCTGGCGTCGACATACAGGAATCAAGGGCGGTGGAAGGAGGCGGAAGAGCTGGAGGTGCAAGTGATGGAGACAAGAAAGAGGGTGCTTGGGGAGGAGCATCCAGACACGCTTACCAGTATGGCCAACCTGGCGTCAACATATAGGAATCAAGGGCGGTGGAACGAGGCGGAAGAGCTGGGCGTGCAAGTGATGGAGATGAGCTCCAGGGTGCTTGGGGGGGAGCATCCTTCTACGCTTACCAGCATGGCCAACCTGGCGTCGACATACAGGAATCAAGGGCGGTGGAAGGAGGCGGAAGAGCTGGACGTGCAAGTGATGGAGACAAGAAAGAGGGTGCTTGGGGAGGAGCATCCAGACACGCTTACCAGCATGGCCAACCTGGTGTCGACATATAGGAATCAAGGGCGGTGGAAGGAGGCCGAAGAGCTGGACGTGCAAGTGATGGAGACGAGCTCAAGGGTGCTTGGGGAGGGGCATCCAGACACGCTTAACAGCATGGCCAACCTGGCACACACTTGGGCGTTCTTAAGTAGGAAAGAAGAGGCCATCACGTTGATGGAAAAGTGCTTCAAGCTACAAAGTCATATCCTTGGCCCTAATAATCCTCATACAGAGTTTTCATATAAAGCTCTAAATAAATGGCAAAAGGGGAATTAGAAAATTACGCTCTGAGGCGACTTAGTTTCGTAGGAAATATTATTACTATTATTAATTCTATTTTAACGTCTGATATCATTCCGAGCAGAATAGTCAATGTCACGGTGTTGCAGAAGAGAAAGTCAATCGCTATATTGATTACCCAGGTAGCTGACTTTATGAAAAAAGAAGGATTAAAAAAGAAGGAGGAGGGGGCGGGCAGTCAGTCCTAGGCAGATGCCCTCCGGGCACTAGTGATTAAGCGACCCAACAGAGTCGCTGACCACTCACGTGGTCATCATTCACTACGAAGTGGTTCAACCTACTTCAGCATATCCCCGAGTATCAGGTAGTTGCTGCACTCGTCGAGTACCTTCAGCACGATTTCTACGAACCAAGTCGGTTTCGTTGTCGCCCTGACGTATTTCCGGCCTCGAAGTGTTCCGCAGTGTTATCGCCGTAGTAGTGCGATGGCGAAGTGAGCAGCAAGCCTTCCGCAGTTGCCTTCCGCTCAGCCGTACGCGACAGTTAGGTTGATCAGATTGCACGCTAGCTTATAACCTATCATGAGTGAAATTCAGATTACTCTCACTTATGTAGAGTTGAGTTCAGACGGTTTTTGTAACAGGCTAGAGCCCGATGAAGTCCTCAGGAGCAGCTCTTCGGTTGTCATTGCCTTGCGCTCGCTTCTGGTGGTCAACTGCCGGTTCTTTACAATTGAAAGGGCTTGCATGATACCTATGCCTCCTCAGTGGCTAATCTTATCAAGTGAAACGAAGAAATAGAGGCATTACGTGTGACATGCAGATAAAGCTGTGCCAAACTATTAGATGCTTCTGTAGTTCTTGCAGTACTTAAAGATTGGCTGAATCAACCCACTTTCTATGTCATCACTAGCGTTGGAGTACTTCAGTAGGATATGGATTGATAGAGTAACTAGGAACTCTAGCATATGAGACTAAACCTATGACAATCTACAATCGTTCTATATTATCTCTTCTCGATTCCTTTTCCTAAGGTAATCTAATGCAATGAACATCTTTGAAGCAAGCATGCAATTCTTCCTTGGTATAATCAGTCAATAACTGCCAACTAACTTGCCGATTGCTAGATTCTACTATTTCCCGCTTCTGGGTTTCTGATTCTTAGATAAGAAAATCCGTTCATAGAATCATGCCGCTATCTGGCATATTCTCTATCTTTCAGTTAACTTTCGATATTGCTTTCACCACTTCTTACTTTTTTTACTTTTTCTCCAAAACATGACTGTGAACGATTATTGGTCTAGTTATTAACTCAAAAAAAATGGAAACTAACCGCGCCAGTCTAATTCCGCCTCTTCAATGTCCCTCACTGTTAGCCTTGGCTCAGCATTTCAACAGCATCCCATGCCATATGAGCACCCCGCAAAAGATATGTGAATCCATAGAATGTTCTTCTTCATGCTTCCCAAATTCCTTTTTCGGGATGTAAGCAAAACAATCGAAACAGGAGGGGGTGTTTGGTTTTCTTCGCAACGCAACTTGACACTCCAACAAATGGAGATTGCGTGGTACCTTGCCCTGTTTTATTGGTGAAAGTTTGTGGGGAGCAAACTGAACGTATACCAGGGTCATCGGTAGAAGTATTCGCCTGGGGAGATTGAGGGTACTACGGTTCGATGGTATAGGTTTACTGATTTATTTTAACAAGAGGCCGAATAGCATCGTCAAATGGAGCAGGGTCTTATTTCGTAGACCAAAGTGTGTCTGTTGCTAATTTTCGGGGAACGGTCAAATTTCCAAAACAATATTGAAAAGTGAAGACGGAACGGGCTCCAGTCTTTGTCGATGAGAATGGACGCTTTTATTGCCAACGTTCTCGCTTGGTGCTAGAAAATACTCTTTCCTTTCTTACTTGTAGATCCGAGATTTGATTTGGCGGCGTGATGTCTCTGGGAATACTTTGGATATCTCCGCTATTTCCCCCTCGGGAATAGCAGCCATACCTAATGTCCCCTTGATGAGGCTTCGGGGCGCCCAATATCTTTTGAGAAACCTACACTTTGGGAAAAATCGACACGGTCGGTATCCTGAGGTAGATTTCGGACAGTATTCTGTGTATCGATTCCAACGGTAGATGATAGGTATGACTGTAGCACCCATCATTTGCATGACCTATTAGTTGCCTTAATTTAGGCACAGACACCTTTCCTGTCAAATATAGCAGTAACACAAGAATGAAATGTCCACAAAAGCCTAATGTCGTCTATGCCCATTTGCAAAACAATGTTGAAAGGCATAAGCCGTGATGCCTTCTTTGTACCCGCACCTCTGACCCAACGCTTTGAGAGCATGGTATAAACTTGCTGTGCTTAATGTCTTTTTTGGATGGACTAAAATTTCCTACAAGTATGCGAAGAATTAGTGTACCCTCTTTTTCGGATATGATAAACTTTAGAAAAGGTCGATGTTGGTACAGATCGTGTGGGGAAGTCTTGAGGAGTCTTCGCATTGGCAAAAACGTCATCCGCAAGGGCAAGGCCGAGAAAGAGGGCTACTAGGCAAGCGAATCCCTTGATGGGATTCATCTTCTCGTAAAATATAATTGATTGACTATTGTAGGGGAGTTTTATACTCATAGGTTAGGATCTAAGAACTTACGCGACCCCTTCCTTTCTGCACTTGAATTTTCGGAGACACAATAAGACTGACATCTGATGACTAAAAGATGAATAGTAAAGAGGAGGAAGAGCAAGAGGGAGGCGAAGAGAAGTAAGAGAGAAAAGAACTAAAGAAAAGAGAACGAAAAGAGAAGCAAAATAAAAGAGAAAAGAAGGAAATCAACGAGAAGAAGAAAAGTTCCTAAGATATGAAAGAAGTAGATAGAAAGTTATACTGAGATTATACGATACAATAACCTCCTTTATCACGATATGCCATCCCCTTCCCAAACGACAAACGCCTCTTCAATCCCTTCTCACCTAATCCACTTCCTGCACAACTGGAGCATAATTCCACTTACTCGGTCTTAATGGACCCCCAGCCCTATCCTTTTCTGTCGAAGACGCCTCTGCTGAAGTCAGAGGACTGACCTGATATCCTGCCCCCCCTTGCCCGTACGTTGTCGAAGTCATAGGACTGACTTGATACCCAGAATGCCTGTTCACTGTCGCAGAATCCTCAGGGTTAACCTGATACTCACCTCCCGGCCCATACGTCCGATCCGCATAATTTTCAGGTGGAACTTGGTGGTGTTGGTGTGCCGTTCTAGTGAACCCATAGGTTGCTGGGGAGGCTTCGGGTGAGACGATGTATGTAGTAGCGGACTGCGGCACCATCTCATACGGCCTCATAGGTGACACGGTGTTGTTGTTTGCCAATGCTGACGAGGGAGCTTGGAAAATTGGGCTTGGCGTATGCGTCCAGCTCGTCGGTCCCACAGGAGCCGGCATCATCGTTTGCGGGATATGATACCATTTCGTCTTCGGCTCCGTCGGTTTCTGACTCTGCGCCTTCTGAATCCCACCTTTCTTTGAATAACGCGACTTTAAGGCGATGTAGATGATGCGGAGAAATGTTCCAATGCCTAAGACTAGGGGGATGGTTTGACCGGCAGAATTTATAGCGTTGACGCCGTGGATGGCGTTCCAGTGGATGGAGAGTTCGGTTGCGGAGACAATGGTGGTAGCGAGGAAGAGTTTGGAGGCGGAATCATAGAGGTGGTAGACGCGGATTAAGGAGGGGTGAATTCTGGGGGCGTTGTTAGCTCTTTGGCGGAATTGGTTGAAGACGGGTATGAGATGGAAGTAATTGAGAGAGAGGAAGGCATAGGACACAGTACGTGGAACAGAAACAGGGAGACTCACGGCTCGTTCTTGATCTTTAGGACCTTTTCTGCCCTCTTTGCGAACGGCGTCAAACCCAGGAAAACAGTGAGAAGCACCATCAACAATACCGTCAACACGACATTCAGGATCCTAAACCCACTCATATCCAATGCCACCTTCGTAAACAAAAATCCATACTGCATACAACTTCTATCTTTCAAGCTCGGAACCCTCTTGACCCAGAACCAACTTTGAAAAACCAAAACAGAAATTTGAAGCAATGAATTCAACACATTATACATCCCGCTCGGCGGTTTCGCCTTGGGAAACCGTGACGGGTCACGGCGGGCTGAACATCTGGTTAGGATTCTCCAGAGCAGCACTGGAAGGGAGTATAGCGAAGAGCCGAAGGTGAACAGTAGCGTAATGTATATTTCGACTACATCTAGGTTATTGTTTGGGACCTGCGTTAGCAGGGCTAGAAACGTGGATGCGATGAAAAAGGTGTTCGTGAGTCGTAAGGCCGGTACGTCTTGCGGACATATCCAGGCAGCGAGAAGTATGCCGTACCATTGGAGATAGTACCCTACACGGATTCCGAGGCCATACATGTCGGCATTGCCCTCGAGGAGGCAGGTTGGAGCCATGGTTATGGACAATTTGTGGTTAAGGTGTGAGGCCAACATACGACCAGACAAGAGGATTCACGGAGATTTATGCGGGACAAAGGTTGGAGGCTTGGGTATTGAAAGGCTGAGGCTGAGGCTGAGCGTCTGACCCACCATCGTATTTGAATATTGGATAGACTGATGTGGTTGTTTCTGTGGCTGAGTCTGGCCTGGCGCGATCATGAGAAAAGCGCCCCAAGCGAGTACCACTCCTTGCCTTGCATAACAACTCTCTCTTGGCTCTGAGTAGCCGAAAAGGTTGGGAAATATCTGTCTGGTTGGAAATCTGACACTGCATGTAAATTTTTGATTCGATTGCAGAGCGGAGCTAGTAAAAAGTTAGAGAAAACTGGATACTTTATACGGACTAGTTAGGCTTACAGTTAGGCTCTGTATAATTCAGAGTGGACATCTCAATTGCTTTGCTGGCTGTCTTTGATTCTGCTCGCCAGGGCAGTGTTGAGACTGATGATCAACTTTACCAAATCCCAATCACTTCCATGGCCGACCCAATCCATAACCACCACGCCTGTTCCTCCGTCCCCTTGCTGTACCCTTTTGACAACTCCCAGTGCACGATTTTGGCCTTCTTGTTCCCTTTCTTTCCTTTCATCCTCCTCCAAGTTCGAGGGATGTTCCAAATGGTGACTCTTGCAGATCCACTCCTCAATACCCCTGTTTATCGGCAGAGAGACCTTCTCCGGCCAGGTGCCCGCATTCCAGAAATTGCTGCCGCTCAAGAAATTCAGGTATAAAGGGCCTGAGGGAACTGGGTTGGTCTTGTCTGTATTCACGCCAGGAATAAACGCAGTGCATTCGGCTGCTCTAGCCAAGTGTTCCTTGGAATAGCCCAACTTCTCCGGAATCATGGAAGGCTTCATGATCTCGCAATAATCCTGCACACAGAAGGGGCCGTGAATGGCATGAGTGGAGTTATGGGGCCAGGAGGTGGCATCAAGACCGTAATAGTTACTTTCTGGTGACGTCTTGACAGACTCGTGAATCTTGTAGCGGCGGATCAGAACGAGCTTCCCGCGAACATCTTTCAAATAAGGTATCTCAGGGCCTAAGTACCATTTATCTTTATGGGGAGAGATGTAGTATTTATCCAGGATTTGAGATAGCTCTTCATCGGTCGAACTCCCAGTGCCTTCTCGTTTCAGTGAGAGAAGGATAGTCTCACTTTTATGCCGGTCAAGGAAATCGTAACATGTCTCCAGAATTGGCTCAAAATACTTCGAGCCTGTCAGGCTGACTGGGAAGGCGCCATGGACAAGATAAAGATCCTTCTTGTCAACCTTCCCGGCCTGAGCTGGCATCACCCGGATATCGAGAAATCGTATCCCGTTTTCCAGTTGGGTCTTAACTGGGACAGACTGGCAGCGTACACTGGGAAGAGCCCGGTAATGCGTATGGGAGTTGTGGGTTCCAGGGATACTAATGGCCGACAGAGGAAGCGTGGACGGGAGAAGGGACATCCATGAGGAAAGATCATTGAGAAAGGTATCCTGTATGGTTAGATGAGACGTCGGAGTTCCAGGATGATAAAGGGCCCTGAATGAGTGAGATGGAGCCGGTGATAACGGGACAAAGTTCAGTGATGATTTTTGCGTGTATGTCGGGTTTGTGTCAATACGGTGGCGATCCCCATTAGGGGCCTCGATCGTTATACGTAGGACAAGACTTCTCGACAACAGCGACTCTCTGACATCTTCCGCCAATGATTGTGACTTCGTAGTATAGGACTCGAAGGGCACAAGTTGGATATTGGGCTCTTGTCGATGGAAAGTTTGAGCATGCTCTCCGAGCTTCGGAGCAGACGGAGCAGAAGAGGATATGTTTTTTGATGCAAAGGGAAAGGCACTTGGTTTTGACTGTAGAGAATTTGGGTCCTCGAAAGATTCGATGAGCTTCAAATAAATAGGGTTTGAAGTTAAGTTGCGGATAGTGAGAGGTGACGCCATGATTTCAGAAACCGCCAAAGGCACTAATCAATGATTTTTGGACAAAAGAGAGCGACATAAAATGCAGTTGGAGCGAAACACATACCCAGAGACAGCTCGAGGTATGAAGTTTAGGTACCAGAAACTGCGGCGCGTTGAAGTTGGCAGTAAGCAACCCAGCTATTCCTAATAGGGATATGACAAGCCACCAACACCCAGCCACATATTTAGGACTCCCCAAGTCCACGGTATTTATTTGGATAATTTCGCGGTGTGCATATCTGTAGTTGCGACGATGTCATATAGACTGGCTAATACAATACTCAGATGCTTCTCTAACTCTATAGGAGACTGGTGACATGAAAACCATCTACCTTCTTCCACATTCAGTTACGGCAAAAATGGCATATCAATTACCCTATTTGCTTCATCTCCATGTCTTACACTTCTGAGGACATCAGCTCTTCGAGTAGGCCGAGTCTAGTCTTCTCCGATTACTCGCTAGGCCACAAGGACCTGGTCATGGCCATGAAGGCAAATACAGAAGTCCGTTTGATAGGGATTCCACTTCAAAAAGAACCGACAACAGAACTGTCATTCAACAATGCAGGAGACAGCACCAATCATAGGTCTTCCAAAATCCCCCAAGGGATCAAAGTACCCCCCAAGCGCCTCCATAAGGAATATTATGCAGTAGACAGGAAGGATAAGATCAACATGGATCTTAAAAATGTACACCGAGTCCTCCCAAATCGGGGGGTTTATGCCCGCCTGTACAGGTAACCGCCAACTCCATTGATTCGCCGGTGTGAAACGAATGCTAGAAACGGCAAATTCAGTATGATTACCATCAACTCCTCGCAGGGATCAGAGTAAGTGTGTCTGCGGCACGAATTACGTATCAATCAGAACGTGAGAATAGTTGGGAAGGCGCCCGGTCGGAGTGATGGTGCCACTATGCCTCCTCGAGCTAGACGAAGAAGGCCGGGAGTCATTGCTTGGGCCAAACTCAAGCTTCCTCAATTCTGGTGGAGGAGACGACAAGGGAGAGGAACAGCGAGAGTTTATCGTAGTTGGAGGGCCCTGGGGAGAAGAGGTATTGTTGCGAACTGCCTGAGGAGGAACAGGTGCCATGGGTTTTGGATGATACTCGATAACTCTCGTTTGTTTCTCGATATTCGTGGTTGAGTTGACCGAGATAGTATCCTTCTCCTTCAGGGACCTTAATTGGATCGTCTGCTTCGAAACCTGGAATTTGTTCGTAATTTTCTCCACGTTCTCCTTGCCCTTGCCCTTCTTGGGAGCTGGTTTCTTCGTTTGCCGTGGTTTCTTCGGTGCTGCCTTGGACGCCTTCACTCTGCTGCTCCCTTCTTCCAAGCTGGTCACATCCGATTTTCTCTTCCTGCCCGCTGACTTCGACGGAGTGACTGGCTCCGGTTTTGGCGCTGGCTGGTTTGTCTGACGAGGAGCCATTCGTGGACTAGCAGCCGGCGTTATCAGCTGGTCATGAATATGCTCCACCGCCTTGGGCTTTCTTGGAGACGGAACCACAACCTTGGCTTTGTTTCCTGCTGAGATTTTGCTAATCTCTTCCGTAGACACCTGTTTGTACTCGGTGCTATCGTCCCAACGACGCATGGCAGCATGGCGTGCTACTTCATCGCACGGACCTTGGACCACCAGATCCCACGAGAAATCCTTGCCGGTGGGCTCAGGATCATTGTTGATCCAGACTGCAACGCCATCACGCCGATCTCGGACCACTTTACACATCTCCTTGACCACACGCCGGACCCCGGGGACTTTCAGTGTTGTACCAACGACGATAACCGCATCCGGCCGAGCACGCACGTCCGCAATGGAAACAGAACCGATCGCTTCGTCATCGGGATTGTGCTCGTTATACAGCACCATGCGCGGACGAAGCCGACCGATCCCGTGGCTTCTCTTTTCGGCCACTTGGCGAACAGCGTCCGTTTCTTCGCAGGAAGCACAGGCTGGCGGGACCGGTCCGTTGAAGATGTCGGCGTCAAATTCGGCAAGCATGTGACATTTAGTGCAGACCATTTTGTCTAAGCCCCCGTGCAGTTGTATTGTTTTGGGCCAAGGTCCTTTCTTCGGCAGAGGGATTTGAGTTTGTAATGGAGGAAGCGCCGTGTCGATCCCGTCCACGTTCTGCGTGTACAACCGGAGCAGCCGCCCTTCATGAGCCAAGGTTGCGAGTAAATGGTGGAATGCCGTTGGCTGGGCCGTTTTCGTCTTTTCAGAGAGCGTCCGAACCATGTCATGGAAGGAAGAGGTAGACGAATCATCCTGGTAGACAGACGCGTCGAAGAGGTCCTTCCCTGAGGATTTGAGGTTGTGCTCCTTGCGAAGCGATTTGAACAGGCCGGTGGATGATCGGAAGTCGGGGACTAGCAAGAATTAGCGGCACAAACGCGAGAGGTTTACCCAGGTAAATCAAAACATACTGCCCGCGGATACGGAGATTCCCGCGCCTGCGACGACAACAATCTTCTTCCTTTTGTGCAGGACCTTCAAAAGGCGATCGAGTTGAGCTTGCTCGTTGGGATCCACTTCACCGAGGCTGAGATCGAGGCGCTCGGGTTTGTGGTCGTTTGGGTCAGACTTTAGATCCGATTTTGGATCCAATTTTCTCTTTTTACGCGGTGGGGTACCATTTTCATGGCTAAGAGGAGGAGGAGTAGGGGCCATATTTTCTGGATTTGGTGATGTCTTTGCAGACGATCGTTGCGAGATGGACGGCGATGGATAGGAAGGGAAGCTAAACGAGCGTAATTCAGGTGGGGGAGAAGGAGATTGAGAGAGCATGGAGGGGACGGAGCTCAATGGGGAGCTGGCCCTGTCGGAATAGCCATCGTAAGACATGGTGGTCGTTGAAGGGGGGAGGAAAGGAAGGAGCGAGCCGAAGAGGACAACCAGGGCGGCGGTTGAAGTATGGGGGATATCGCTACTTCCTCATTCGGCGAGTAAGAAGGTGAAGGACAATAAATAGAGGTGGAGGATGGCGACGACGCGCAGTCGCGGTGAATCCCGAGAGGAACGAAGAGGTTGGGGGAATGGTGGTTGTGGGAGCGCCCGTGTTGTTGAAGTGAAGAGCGGAGATCGCTGACATAGCTCGGCCAAGACACAGGAACACCAACAACAAAAGCCCGTGGGGAGGGTTTTGTTTACCTCTCTGGCTTGTGGGCCGCCTAATTGGGTGCAGCAGCTACATTATGCCAAACGGCGCTGGCACAATACAATTTCGAACCAGAACTTGAAGACTGTAAAGACACAATAACCAGATTGCAGCTGGTTTGCATCTGGTGTAGAGCTGGGTGTGCAGCTGGGTGTGCAGCTGGGTGTGCAGCTTGTTTGCAGCCTTTGTTTGGGGTGAATTTGGGACAGAGGCGGGACAGCGCACACACGAAGCACAGCAGCGCACACACGAAGCACAGCGTCAAACGGGGAGCTTCACAGGAACAGCCATGGTGCACCCTGCAATTACTGATGACGGTCGCATGGCGGAAAAGATGCGATGATATGACATCATTATTTATGCTTTTGAAAGATTACTCTGACAACTGAATTGAGAGCACTGAAGCAGAATATGCTTCAGAATTCCAGCGACAACGCTCCTCCCTCGGCGTATTCCTTTCCCCTATGACGCTTTCACGAACTTTGCACGAAAAGGTCACACTTTGTCGCACAGACCAAGTTGGGGAAGATGCCGCGGTTCTTGGCGCTCGCTTACTGTCGATCGAACCCCAGGAATCTCATCCAACCACAGCATGTCTTCTTGAACGTCACCATGTGACCTACGTGCAAGAAAACATTCATCATATTCATCCATCCCTGACTTTCCCCTTATAACATGAGTCAGCACGTTGTGCTCCATCATACCTCGCCTTCTTGCTTGATATCTTCATAACCACTCCTACTCTTTCGCTTCACTGGAGTTGTGTCCTCGTTTGCTATGCCGTTGATCATGGACGATGCCTACAACATGGACGTGGACGATCTCTTTGGAGACTCAGAGGAGGTCACCATCCCCTTAATCAGCTCCCCCCCTATTAAGGGTCTCGTCCGGCGTCTAGATGAACTACAAACAAGTGGATGCTGCCAGTAAGTGGCCATCATCAAATGTGTTCTTCCAAACCGCATTCGATCCGCTTCCCTAGCGAGATTTCCATATATTGATCGCTACACTCCCCCGTGCTAATTCAGGGCAGAAAAATAGCATGGTCAAACAGTGGCTGTATTGCCTACATCACTCCAGATGGGCATGGAGTGAACCTTAAGGCCTTTATGCGCAATCCCGCTACTGATAAATGGGAGTTTGGAAAAGATACATCCCTCACCCTTCCGCACAGTCAACACGACTTCCCCATCGTTCATCTATCATGGAGTCATCTAGGTACCGACTTGGCGGTAATAAATTCTGCAGGTCGTCTCATCATGTTCACTGCGGCTTTTGCACTGGACCGCATGATATTGGCCCGTCAGCATTTTGTAGACCAAGAAGACGAGATGGGCGCTGTGGTTGGACTGCACTGGTTGTCCATTCTGCCGCATGAGAAGCAGGTCAGTTCGTGGATGTCGGGAATGCTGGAGTAAGTTAGTTGGCTGACCGTTCCAGAACAACATTGCGTGGTTTGCGTCTGGTAAGGATACTAAGTGGAACTTTCAGATGGGGCGGCATACCTTCGAAGATACTTGTCATCCCATAGAAGGCAGAGCGTCATTGATTGAGGTAGGGCGGAATGGACAGGTTAAGCTGCGGTTCCAACAGCATGATAGCAACTGGCACGAAGTATCAACTGAGTTGGAGTACATGAGCTCGGCACGAGAAACTCTTACCCATGCTGCGTTTGCGTCGAATAGCGGTTAGTGGTTGTTCTTGGGTTCTATGGAGTGGAGACTAATGGAAATAGATAAAACCCTCTTACTTGCTACATATGATGTCTGCAGCAAAATTCACCTCTACCGCATCAAGATTGACTGGAAAATGACCGAGCAAAAGAACTCGCAGCCTCCACCTCCACGCCCATTTCCGACTCCCGTCCTGGAAGTTGATCTTCTGACCCATCGGGAACACTGCTATCCCCTGGGCCCAACAACTGGAGATCTCACCGGTTCAGCCGGAACAAAACCACCAGTCCATTCACGTCTAACCCATTTCAACTTTCTGCCGCGAACGCCGGAACAGAACGTAGAGACAGTGCCCACCCTTCAGGCCATATTTTGTTCTCCTCCTAATATTCTCTCCCTTGATCAAACACAGCCCCAGAACAGCCCCTACAGTGTGGTCCTCAGATGGGAGTTTGAAGAGAAACACCAAAACCATCTTCATCCTAGCCTGGATAAGGTGACATCGAAGAAGACGAGCCTCGATAGAGTAAACCCAAGGGCTTCCCACTCCCTAAGGAGATTGCCGGTCCAGTCGATGCACTCCATCGTCCTCTCTTTTTTCCCATTCTGGTACAACATGGTGCTCGCCTTCTGTTACAGCGATGGAACGATCGAATTCCGCAATCGGATAACTATGGAAGTGATGGGTCCCAATTACAACGCCGAGACCGTCACATCGCTTTCGCAAGCCGGTTTCGCATTTTCAGCGCTTGAGCCCTGTCTCCAAGTTTCATTCTCGCCGAACCACTGCATGGCTGCGGGCCTGCAGCACGATGGCACCATCAAACTGAAGGCAATGGAATATACCCATGGTTCTCTTAACAGCGAGGAAGACGACCCCAAGCATGCCGCCGCAGTTGCGGCTCTCGCCCTCCAGTCTACCACCGCCACCAACATGTATCTGACGACCGACGACATCTTCGCAGTGATAGGGGAAATCTCCGACACACGCAAAGAGCATTTCATCACCCACCTTCTCCAAGCGCTACACATCAGTCTGGACTATGCGCTAGAGGACAAGCACAACAAATATGCCATGATGCTCATTGGACGGTCGACGCCCCTTACAAAAACCCTCTCTGCCGCCCATCTGATCGGGCTGCAAGGCACCATGACGCGCAGCATTTCCAGCAACGTATGCTGGATCCTGATCAACCTCAAATACGCAACCCAAGCCTTCACCGGCGTCGCCCGGATGCACAACGACCTCACCAAGAACCCTTTACGGCCTGAGATGGTCCCACAACTCGTCGGCATCTGCCGCTGGGCGATGCATTTCATGATTTTCATCGTCGACGAGCTCCTGACCCTAGGTCGCGAAATGGGCGCCATGCGCGATGACAACGCACAGCCTCCCACACCCCCTTTTACGCGCGCCAACCTGGAGCAAAAGATCAAGGACCTGGATAATCCTGCCATTTCCATCCTGCTTTCTTCTGCCGCCCGTGCTTTGATCAAGTGGTGGGTGCAGCCCCTAACCTGGATCGTCCGCAGCGTGCAAAGCCACACGGGTCCTTCAGCACCGGCGGACAGGCGCCTCATCTACTCAGAGCTCTCGCACGCACTCTCCGACATACCTTTCCAATGGACCTACTTCACACAGCTCGTGCTCGAGGTGCAGGATCTCGTCCGCACAGCCTACCGCGAAAAGAACTACAACGAGACGCAGCGGAACCACGTCGAGCGGGAACTGCTAATGGGGAAAATTCCCGACATCATGGTGCCGGTTGCAAAGACGGTGTTGTATGAGAAGATGTATGGCAATAAGGCGCCTGTTGGTGATGGCAGCGGGAGGATGCGGAGGCAGGGGGGTTTGTTGCACAAAATCGACGCCCCAGCCGTCATCTACTTCGACACCACCTGGCTCGGCCTCACAAACTCCCAGCACGCGCGTCGCTGGTTCACCGCCCACGTTGTCGATGTATGCCAGAAAATGATTGTCCGCGGTTCCGGCACGCAGACGCATTGGTCGTTTGGGCAAGGTGCCCCCGGGGGCAACGGAGCCAACGGGATTCCTGTAGGCGGAAATGCGGGACTGGAGGACGGTGGGAAGAGGAAGAGGACGCGGTTGCGGCAGTGCACGCGGTGTGGCTGCTTTATGGAGGATGTGATGCCCGGGACCCCCGGGTTTTCGAGCCAGCACGTGAATTGGCTATTGAATATGGCGAAGAGGTGTGTTTGTGATAGTAATTGGATGTTGGCGACCGAGAGGGAGGATTTGTGGGGGTGATGGGGAGTGACGGGGAAAGCCTGAAGGGGGGGGGGGG
>ML994160.1:0-36596 GCA_010093945.1 Delitschia confertaspora ATCC 74209 | reverse complement strand
AGCGTGGATGGCAGTGCCACTGCGATAGGCTTAAGGAGCAAATCAGGTACACATAGGTAGTGTGCTTGCTGGGCACAAGCTCATTATGGAACTTCTGCCCGGGGAAGGGAAAACTGTGGTAAGGGGGACTTGGGTATGCAAGTCACTTCCGACCCTTACTGTATGTTATATCTTTATAGCTCTATAATATATATGTATTCTGGAAGGAAAAGAAAAAAGACTATTCTCTCCCAGGGAGCTATCGTCCCATCGCTCTCGAAAATACCATTGCTAAAGTAATCGAGAAGATAATAGCTAATAGGATCATCAAGGAAACTGAAGCTCGAGGCCTTCTTCCATGGAACCAGATGGGAGCGAGAAAGAAGCGATCAACTCTCTCAGCATTAGAACTTCTTACAGGAAGTATCTAAACTGCATGGGCTGCAAAGAAGAAGATTGTTTCTATATTAGGGCTAGACCTTATGGGGGCATTCGACAATATCTCTCATGAGAGACTAGTATGGGTGCTCAGACGAAAAGGATTCCCTGAATGAATTGTACAGACGATATTATCCTTTCTTACAGGGCGGCGAACGCATATCACATTCGGTGACTTTGAAAGCAAATGGTTCCAAACAGAAACGCGGATCCTCCAAGAATCTACCCTCTCCCTAGTGCTTTTCCTATTCTTTATAGCTGACCTGCTCGAGGAGTTCAAGACTGTTAACTCGGAGATCACTAGGTTTGGTTTTGGGGATGATGCCACCCTCATCACCTGGGGCAACACAGTTGCGGAAAATTGCAAAAGGCTTACTAAAGTACACGAGAAGTGTATGGCGTGGGCAAAGCGGTTTGGGGCCAGATTTGCGCCAGAAAAATACCAATTGATACATTTCACGAAAAACCGCAAAGTTACTGAAGACTTGAAGTCTACTGTCCAAATTAACGGCCAAGACGCCGAGCTCGTCTCCTCTCTCCGGGTCTTAGGGGTATGGTTGGATGTGTCCCTGTCGTGGATGAGCCATATAGAACAAGCTGTGGCTAAGGAAGCCGCTGCATTTGAGTCTATGGCTCGTATATGCGCTTCCACATGGGGCCCGTCAGTGCGGGGCTCAAAACTACTATATTCAGCAGCCGTGAGACCGATCATGATCTATGGCGCACAAGTCTGGGCTGTTCAAGTGGATGGTTCAGCAATTGCTCCATCTAAAACTGCTCAGCTGCGGATAATTCAAAATAAATGCCTTTGAAAGGTGCTTGGAGCATACAAGACGACCCCTACAGCAGCAATAGAGAAGGAAAGTGAAACGATGCCAATCGATCCATATTTGGAATCACTGGCAAAGAAAAGGGCAGCGGTGACTACAAACCATCCGGTTACAAAACAAATTAAGGAGAATATCGAAAAGATCTGGATAGCAGCTCGAGGAATTGAAAAGAGCTACAGAAGGGGACATCCTACCCGCCAGATTGAACAACCCGCCACTGGAATCGATCTACTTCGATCTAGAACGCAAGAGGCAATCGAAAATATGAAGGTTTTAAAAGAGCTAGCTCTAGATCAAAGCAAGGCAGAACAGTCCAGGGCTGCCGCAAACATATAGCCATCGACAAGGCGCTGTCGGCGGCATGGAAAGAGAGGTGATAACGGGAAGCCAATAAAGCTGACCGGAATGCAGCCACCTGGGTGGGGGGATGGGAAAGCAAACCGCTGCATCTCTATGACGGTCTTCCTAAATATGAAGCAACTGCAGTCTTTCTACTTCGTACTGAAGTCCTTGGACTAAATGACTGGCTAGCGTGGATTGGAGTTCCGGGAATCACCCCAGGCTGTCCATGTGGGACCGGACGGCAAACACTCCAACATAACCTGGCGTTCTGCCCCAACTACATCCAGCCCCGTGCGAATCTTCTTTTAAAGACAGGCACTACAGAGCTCCTAGAAACAAATATTCTGGAACACTTCCAACTAACCCAGGCCGTGTCATAATAGCCTCTCTGTTGCCTGAGCGGCAGCACTGGCAGATAGAGAACAGCGTCTAGTAGCTGGTGAAATAACTCGCCATAGCTATATTAGAATGTGACAATCAAATGATCGGATGGATAGATGATGTACTCTTTCTAAGAGAGTGAATCTATCTAGTTTGTGTGCAGTGCCAAGATATGTGTTGGCGGGCCTCTGCATACAAAGCACGTGACATGCTGAGATCACTCTGGATACTGGAGAGAACTAGAAGGCTACTTCCAACAGAATGGTTTAGGTTGGGGAAAAGGCAAAGATTTTGGACATTGGAGGGAGACTCCTCTGATGTCAGGTTTACTTTGCTTTACACACTGATATTACGTGTTCATAGACCCAATTGGGAACCAGGCAGCACGTTAAATTGAATTATAATAATAAAATTAAAGGCTGTAAGGTGCCGGAATTGAACAGCGAGAATAAGTCACGTGTGTTTACGCATCACGTAAAATTAATTCACCCTGGGCCCTTAAGCCTTGGCCGGGCGTTCTCCATGTGGAAGTTTTCAGAAGGTATAGATGGTAGGTTTTAAAGCCCCGTTTCTGTGAGTTTTGGTGGCATTAAAGCAAGGAGCCAAGGGTCATGTGACCCTTGGCTCCCTGCTCATGTATATAATGCCCCTCACAATCTTAGCTCAGGAGCAGGCAATGATCTTTACAATACACACTTTTCCCTACATGTATCTCTTCTTCAAAAAATCTTACAAGTGGCATAGTCCGATGACCTAAATCACACTACTGTCAGCTCGCATAAATATATGCATGCATTCCTGCACACTACTACGACTCTGTGACGCTAGGAAGAAGTATATAGCTCATTCGCCACGGCAACGGAAAAGATAATCATAATAATTCTCTTTCACAAAGGTCTTACATTTGGTAAGCATTCTATTTTTCCTCTCATACTACAACCTCTTTACCATAAGAACTTCCATTTTTCCTTTACGGACTCCTTCAAAACACTCTTAGTCACACCGCTACTTCCCAGTATCCGTCAATGTATGGACAAATCTTATCTTCCCCCCCTCAACCCGGAACTCATGTACATCCGCACTCCCTACAAAGCTCAACATGACCCCCACAGTCCCATACTCCTCATCTATCACATACCGCCTATTGCTCAAACTAACACCACTCGGGATCCCAACATCGCACCTATCATCGGCAGTACCCTTCCCCGTATAACTTCCGCCCTCAAGCCGCGCGCATGGTCGGCCCCACGGCACAACGACGGACTTGTTGTTGAAGATATCGCAATAGGCATCGGCAGCGGCTTGGATTACGGTGCGGGTATTGCGTGCGGATTCAGGAATGGGAGACCAGTTTTCTTTGGAAGCCCAGTTCAAGGTGCCCGTGGCGTTGAAGAGCCAGTCGCCTTTTTGGGTAATGACGGTTTCGATTTTGCTGATTGAGCTCGTGGCGACGTCGATACGCATTTGGGTGCCGAGGACGTAAGGATGCGCGGAGTTGGTGATAATGAGTTCGGTGTAGGTGGCGCAGAGGGTGGTGTCGTGCTGGGAGCGGACATGGTCGAGTTTTTGGGCGGTGGAAAGGACGCCTTTGGTTATGTCGACTTTTTTGTCATTTTCGTAATAAGCGATGGATGAGGTTGAGTTTGAGAGATATGTGAGCTTTCCGGAGGTTTGTGCTGCTACATAGTTGTCTGTTATGGAGCGCAGGAGCGACTTAGAGCAAGCAGGGTCCGCAATGGGGGCGGAAAGTGCAGTTGACAAGAAGAAAAAGAAAGTGCGAAGTAGAGGAAGCATCTTGGGTGTAAACATATCCCTCAACGGCTCGAAATAGGTTGTCCAAAATTATTTAGTATTCGGTCGCACTGATGCAGACATCAGTTCAACTTATATCTGTTCTTCACCGGGGATCATCGAATACCCATATTAGACTTATGACCAAATAATAAACACCCTTTGTCCCTTTCTTTGCCTTTAACCTTTATAATATTGAAATCATGAAGTCCAGTCTACCGCTTATAGCAGAGCAATCAAGGGTTGTTTGAATGCTCCAATTGACGGCTTCTCATTGGGTGAGGCTAAATTCAGACGCGGGGAGAGTGCTCGAGGCTAGTTTACACGAAAAAGTGGGAGCCCGGCAGTTGTAACTTGGATATACTGATATAAATGGTGTCTGTAGTGAACAACAGAACGCATGTTGTCGCGCGGAGGTGAAGTTGATGTAGTGAGAGACTAATCCCAAAGAGGTATGGTTCATATGTGGTGGAGGCTTATTTTGGCCTCATTGCTTTCACTGCGCCTCGTCGTCGAGTGTTTGTAGCAAAAACAACAATAGTTACCTCATGCGCCAGTCTTGTAGAATTAAATTGATGACAGCGACTCATGCTTAGACATGAGAAGGGGTTTGCCATAAATCTCCGATGCATTTCTAGTGCATGTCCTTAGACTCACCGCTACGAGTAAGACATAGTCTGGGGTTTCGTGACGTTATCAGCACGTCTCACCTCTAACAATCAAGCAGATACGACTCGTTCTCATTCAGATACATTATCTTAACCGAGATGCCGCGTGTAGAGAAGCTGGAGTCAGATAAGCGCAATCACAATCACGGGGTAGCACTTGCGGTGAGGCCCAAACGAAGAAAGCTTGGAGAGGCTGAAAACTGGAAGGAATACCATGATATAGATATCCAAGAAGTCCAAAGGTACGACTATACGGCCCGAGACTACACTGAGTACATATGTTTTGCACTGCTAACAACAATCAGTACTATGGATAAACCAACCTTCAATTTCCTTGGTCTGCCGCGAGAGCTGCGGGACCAAGCATACTCATACTTAGTGCCAGCCAAGGTCTTCCGCTCTGGTCCAATAATTTTTGGCTCTTGGGAATACTCTCATTCAGTTGCACCCCAGACCAGGCAGCTGCTGGACTCTCTAGGTTTCAATCTCCATATTAATCATCAAATCTGGCATGAATCCAGGGAAGCATTCTACAGAGACAACATTTTCTGCGACAACTTTCAAATTTACCAAGTAACATATGAGCCCTTTCTTTGGGACTGGTCCCGTTATGAGTGGAAACCCGAGACTGCGAGGGTTCGCCATCTCTGCGTCCGGATGAAATACTTTGTCCTTGACCATTGGTGTGAGGACTGTGACGAAACTCAAGCAAATCACCGCCATCCTTATGAAGAGATTCAAGATTGCTTAATCACGAGGCCGAAGGACATCAACTGGGAACATTTGAGAAACATGCATAAACTGGTGTCGCTACGTGTTTTCATCGAAGACGCTGATTCTATTCACCCCTACCATATTGTGCCCAAGATTGTCTTAGAACCTACCGATGCTGGACTGGACCCTTATCACCAAATGATGGAGAATGTGTCGGCCTGTATTTCCGATAATGTAACAGTGGAGGTTTTCTGGAACGGGCACAAGGTCCCAGCGTGGAGCAAACGCGCGATCCGGACGACCAGCAATGTGGGAGAGACGACTGCGGACTTCAAAGGGTGGGTCAAATGGGAAACGGCCCTGATGGAGTGGATGAGCTCAGGTGAAGGCTCCCGTAAAAATGCTACAAATGCTTGATTTTATTTTTTTGCTTCATGCCAGGTAAGAGGGGTTCTTCTTTTGAGAGCTGATAATTCTGTTTGCGTGCTTCATATGACCGGGGGTTTGACCTCGTACCAAATAGTAAGAGTGGTAGTTTCCTGTCCTGTTGCAATTCCCCTAATACCATGCTGTTCGTAGTGCGCAGTGCGACGGTATTAAAGTGTGCTGTATGCTATTCCGGGCTGAGGAGGGTTTTGATAGCTGGCACAACGGGACCTTGAATACCATTATGGGCTAGGATCGCGAAACAATGGACCTTAATGCTTGGAAAAAGGAAACCTGGGTACAGGAAAGAAATGTGATAAAGAAAATACACAATGCCTTGGTGCTGGCTTGAATATGTCGTGTCCGGTTTCATAAAGTTCCAACTGACCAGGAACATGTGCAGAACCCATCACAGCTAAACACTAACACCGCAAGCCACATACGACCGCAGAAAGCTCGACGCCTGCAACCCCTTCCACTTCTTCGGTCTGGGCACCGAAATCAAAGCTAAAGTACTACTCCAAGCCGTCTGGGCCCAAACCCACAGCGCAGACCCCATATCAGTCCGGGTACTAGGTGTCCTAGACCTCAGATTCTCACCGCATAGGGCTCCTGGCGGCCGCAATAAAGGCAAGAAGCCCCTGGGCACCATGCACACGAATCGGTAGGTTAATGACTGTATATCATTCTAATACTCCGTTTGCAGTCGAAGGGGCAGAGGAATATCTCAGAAAGCTGGTCGCACATCTACTAATAAACGCTTCGCATAGTTTCCGGGGTTTTTTGCAGCCATGAACCATATTCCATATCAATGTGTGTGGTGTGGATTAGCATGGGTGTGTTCAGGAAGGATAGCGAGAGACTGAATCCTTTTGGATCACGAAACCCATGTCGTAATCGAAAAAGGTGCGCAGAGATATTATTTCACCATCCTAAAATGGTTCTCAGTTCATGAGCCAGTACTCTATGGGATCGGAATCCGGGAAGAGTGATAAGAGAACTGAACAGAGATATGTTGAACCTTCCAAATTTTCTAATCTCGATGGAGAGTGTGGACTCCCATTCTTGGACGTACAGCCTTACAGAAGATATTTACTCGGTAGAAGCTCTTCTGCGTTCCATTGTGAACGTGGCGATTGACCTAAAGGATATCGGTAGCCTTCATCTGCTCTTGCCGCAAGCCCTGACACGGTGTTTCACGGAAGCGTTCGAACTCCACGTCAGTAAGCTCAATGTGGTCGACAAAGATTGTTCCGTCGCGCTCGATGTGTTTGCTCTAACCCCCTTGCCTCCACGATGAACAATTACATCTTTCTCTTTTGCCTCGATGCATTCAGTCCGGTCATAACGGAAGACTTAGTCTCCGGCAGCGTGACCGTAAATCTGGTCACGCATTTCATGCGGCAAGTCCAGGAAGTTGAACGGTCACTGCATTCCTTCAGGAATGCGAGATTTTATTATTTCTCGAACTGGGTCTTCTCACTAAGCCTGTTATACAGGTCACTAACAGGATCGCTACTTTCTCCTTGAGCTCCTTCTACTCTGCCTGCAATCTCTCTGCCTTCTTCTTCCTTCTCACTTTGAGCGTCGCCTTACCCACTACCATGGCCGGGTAGCGTGCACTTCAGCATTTCGAAGGATAAGGGTATGGAAGTATGAAAAGCATGGGATGTTGATGTGCGACCCTAGGTCGTTGGTGGGGTCATGTGTCGAAGTTTTAAAGGCAGCGTAGGTGTCCTTTGTCCGTATGGAGCTTAGATAGGCAAGGATACGTGCGGATTCATTCACCGTCACCTGCTGGAGTCTTCCGAGGCATATGCTCGCTTCACTACATATCAGCTTATTCCACCTAATTATTCACCCACGGTAGCAACTCGGAGAAGGTTGAAGATGTTCCATTAGCCACCTATAACCAGACATATATTCGGCAGGCTAGGGTCAGAAGCAGTCAGTATTATGATATGGTGCAGCAATTCGTGAGTGTTTCCAATGTCTGATTTGTGTTGTTTTATTGCGCATTAGTAAGATGGATAGATTCACACCCTCCGATACAGACCCACGGCCTTCGACTGGGAACAGACATCCTCCCCATCCTCCTCTCGCTACTACATATTCACCTGCAATAATATCAACACACAACCACAACTACAAACACCCTTAAACCCCTTCCAAACCGACTATCTTTTTCACCAGGCTCAGTCTTTCACCCTACCGCTCCCTCGAACCACAATAACTCCCACACAAACCCCATTTACCCAAACCAAAACCGTTACACCAATTCTCATCCAGCATATCCCCTTCCTCACCCTCCCCGGCGGATGTCGGAACAAGATATACAAGCTCGCCCTCAACTTCGACTCCGGTCACACCCACCCCATCCCTTCACCATCTCCTCAGACTCAGAGCAGCGCTGGCAATCCGCCAAGCCCTCCATTTCCATCCCCCAAATCATCCTCATAGTGCCGGTGTACCAACAAGCAGATCCACTCCGAAGCCCCCATTCCTGTACCAGAGCAAGTTTTTTGTGGAAGGAGTGGTGGCCGAGCAGAAGTAGCAGCACCGCCCTCAAGAGGAACTCATCGCCATCCCCAAACCCTGGAAATTAAATTTCACAACTCGATTGATGCTGAGAATTGGCCTGACCATGCAAGTTGACTAGGACGAACCACTAGCCTACGTCTCTTGACTCTGCAATGCGCATGATTTCTCATTCATTGACTTCACAGAAATGACTTTACTCCGAAACTCTCTGTCGAGTTTCTTTTCTATTATGGATCTATTCCAGGGTTAATGGAGTGCGAGAAGGTGTATGCGTTATTTTGGGTCCAATGGCTGGGTAATCTTTAAAGAGATTCAGGGAGTCCGTGGTGTCTTTTGTGAAGGCTATGCCGGGACGGGTTAAGGAGTTCGAGGTTGTGAAACTGAAAGAGGGCGATAGGTATTTTTTTTAAAAATTTGAAGGAGGAATTGAAGGACTGCGACGGAGAGGTGTTGAGGAGTTTGCCGGTGAGAGTCGTGCGTGAAGTGTTGAAGGATGAAGCGGTACAACCCGTGGTTGATGATCTCGTTGAATCAAAAGCTGGGAAAGAAAAATATGAAAAAGAGGTTCAAGTTCTAACCAACCCGCTTAAAAAACAGGTAGCTCGCATAGCCAATATTGTTAACAAATATACCTAGCTAATGCCTATATGGAAATGCGAAGAGTGTGTTTATAGAAGGACCATAAGAAGAAGAGGACAGTCATTGGCAAACGAGCTACATTTTGGTGTGATGCCCTAACAGTATTTAACGCTCCGCATCAAATAAACGCCAGTTCAGCAAAGGAGCCTCTTGAAAGTTGGCAAGGACACGAATTGATAGAGAGAAGTATTGAGAAGAAACAAGCAAAGGAAAGGTTTCGTAGGCATATTATTTCTGACAGCCCAAACGGCTTAGCAGCTTATTAGGTGTTAGCACTCACAAGGTACATTCGAATAAGGGAAGGCCTTACTTGGTATATACATGATAGGCACTGACAGATGGCTCGGACGCGCTTTTGGTCACCATTCTACATAATAAATATTTCTATTCTTTATCCTTCTTGTTCCACTTTCACTTTCTTTTTCTACTACTGGTTTTCTCTCGGTAAGGACTTTATTTCTTGTCAATAATCGCGAGACTTATAAACTAAGCATTATCTCCCTTCTGTGGCGGTGCTCAGGAAGCTACTGCTCGTTGAATTGAGATTAATCTAATACTAAACAATCCACGAGAATTCTAAGGTAGAAGCTAGATGGAGGTGATGAGCACGGGTTTTAAGGTTGGCAAGGGCCAGAACAGCATTCTTCCGACGTTCATATAACCTGGTGATAGTTCAGCGTCATCACACTTTCCGCCTAAACATACAAGCCCGTTGATCTGAAGATCTATCCCTAATATCCCTTTACCAGATATGTTAGACCTGCAACAGAGGCAGACTTGTTAGGGAAGGAATATGATCATCATTCCATGGCTTATATTCCCATTACCACTCTACTACTCACTCTCCACACTCAAACCTCAACCACAACCCCCCCCGCATTCATCTACATCTCCAAAGTCCCAATCCTACTACCCGCCGAATTCTGGTTCCCCCAAGGCCCCTCCGCAATTCTTCTCCTCACCATACTATCCACCTCATGTCTCACACCTGCGTGTTGCATCCGCTCACCCAGCGCCTTCAACACGTCGAACTTGGCCATCGCAACCCGATATGCAGCGCTCTCAGCCTCTCCCACGCCGCCAACCAAACCCGAAAATGTAGTTGCTGGCTTGAGAAGGTACGGAAGAACGCCTCCGCTGATCGTGGGATCGAGGACAAGCTCGACGCCGGATTTAGGGAACTTTTCTAGCTGCTGGAGGACATGGAGGGTACTTTCGTCGGATGGGAAATTTGGAGGAGTCAAAGTGCTCCATTTGGATGTTATGATTGCGCGCAGAAGAAGGAGCGCTGCGAGCGCGGTGTCGGCCATGGCGATAGTGTCAGCGTGGTGGATAAGGTCAGAGAACATAGTTGGGTGCTTGAGGTAGTAGTATGCAGTGATGAGGCGGGCATAGAATTGTTCAGCGGTGTGACGAGGTGAGGAGGGTGGTGAGGAAATTGCCGGGAAAGTGATCTCCTCTTGCATCGGGCCATGGAAGATAGTTGCCAGAGTTTTGAGTGCATCCGGGTTGGTTCTGGTTATGGGGAGGGAGAAAACGGGGCACTCGGTCCATTCCAGACGATTGGATATTCGCGGAACCAGACTTGTCCGCGGCATGGAAGCTAGCACATGGAGATGGTCTGGTTCGCATTTTTTGGTTGCTAGGGCGCTTCTCTCGCGGATCTTTTGCACCTCTGGACCGTCTTCGAAGTCATCGGGATAGGTTGATACATACACTGAAACATAGTTGGCCACGCGACTGCCCAAGAAGGATTGCTCAATGCCCATGTCAGCTTCATCGGCCGTATAAAAACCCATGATTTCCTGATGAAGTTGGTGTTGCTTTAGAAAGTCGAGTGCCACACTAGAGTTTCCTGATCTACTTTGCTGTTAACTTCAGCCTGTTTGAAGAGGCAATTCAACTTACGTAGTCGGGATCCGAATAGTTGATATCAAATCCGAGTAGAAGTTGATAAGGCTCATGTGCATGAGGATATCATCTTCCTTGTCCACCATCCGCGTTGCTGCGAAGTGGAGGAGGCCCTGGTCGCCGGATAACCCAACCGCCCGCTCGATATCCCGATGATGGCTCGTAGTGATCGCGTCCCAACTTAGGGAGCCGATTATAGGTAACCAATCAAAGAGCCTGGCTTGGGCAAGCGTCTTGTCTCGCTTGCTCAGAGGAGTTTCGTTGGATGGGAGCGACTTCATGCTGCAGAATACATAGAACAAGCCATAGACATCCTTATCCTCGAATATCCGTTTCCACATGGGACCCCTTCCGTAAGCTGGTGAGCCTTGAGACAAGTTCTTTGAAACGGTGAGGAGTGAAACTAGTAAATCTCCCGCTTTGGTGGCAATGCCTGCATCATCTGTGCATAGCCACAACCTCACAACAGCCCGAACAACATCCGGTTGGTTTGCCAACTTCTCAGAATCAATCTCACTTGCAGCTGCTTTCTCCAGCAGAGAGAGGATCAGGTGATGGAAGGGCTTAGCGGCGAGATCAAGGCCTATGCGGAAGTCAAGATCCTTGACATCATCAAACCGGTAGGGAGCGGACAGTTTCAAGACGAAATCGTTCAGCGGAGCTGGATCTTGCTGCAAGTTCGGCAACAAACGCGCCACCTGGAAGAAGATTGACTGACTGTTCTTCCACTCATGGCCCCGGTATTCTGGGGTTGAGGTGTACAGTTGACATTTTTCCAGAAGCTGTTCATCCAGAGAGGTGCTTGGATCGGTTTCGACTTTTTGCAGATGATCTGAGAGTTCGATAAGCACCGTAGAAGGTGCAGAAGCCATGTTGACGTGAAGTATTCAATGCCTAGGTGGATGGTGTAGGAGGAAAGGAAAGGTAGAACAAGTAGACAGAGGGGTGGCCAAACGAGAGTGGCAAGAAAGCTGGAGGGAGAATGTTCTAGGGAATCTGACAGAATATGAGCAGATGGACAACTAGGAACACACACTGAAGGAGAAAAGGAGAGAAGCACGTGACAAGATGAATAGAGTCTGATAGGTAAGTATTATTTATTAGTGGACATACCTCTGTGAAGCCAGAGAAAGCTGTGGCGTCAGTGGTTGATTATTGTACAATTTTCACCTTGAATTTGCTACAAGTATAACTGAGCCCTTGACGTACTGGTATGAGGCGGGCGTCTGCTTATTGACGTTGTTATTGCAAGAGAGTGGTGGTTGTATAATAGGTAGATGATGAATGCTGGTGATGCTAGGCGGGACTCATAGAAAGCGGGCATGGCCTGTGCGTTATGGGACCCCACCGCGCAACACTCCGTCTGGAGCTTGAGATTTTTCTGCCTTCACCTGGATAACTGTTTCCTAACCTCAACCTCTGGCTTTTCTCTCAACTTCTTCCTTTCTCCTGAATATGCGCCTTCGGTCTACCAAAGCAATCTCCTCCTTATTTCCATACCTACGGCGGTAGTTCCTCGCCTTCCTAACTTCAACTACACTAACCATGTCTCGCGGAGGTCGCGGTGGACGAGGCGGAGGCGGGGGTCGCGGCGGGCGTGGTGGCTCAAAGCTCACCATTGGCGGTGTCGAGCTCTCTTGGGATCTAGGAGGCCTCGACGTTAAGAACACTCCCGCTGAACTCTTCCCTGTGAGTTATCTTTTGTCATATCTGTTTGTTTTTTTGGCAAGCCCATTTCATCGCTTCGTCTATCCCCATTTTTGAGAGAACGCGACACCGAGAACCACTCGCTCAGAACAAGTCATCTCCAGCTGCGTTTGAGGCTCGCACGGCAAAATATCATGTCAGCATGCGTCAATCCACCAGCAACACTTCCACCTCCAGCCTTACACGCTCACTCTCGGTGCATGATGATCTGAGTCATCTAGACTATGAGCTAAAACATTCACAGAAAGTTCCACCACCACAAGCCCCCCCACCAAACCAATATGAGAAGGACTGCGCCCAACGCTATACTGCACTTCGTGACCGTATTCACGAAGGGCCTCTGTATACTGTGCTCGGAGACGGAGTAAAAGCTGGTGTAAAGAGGAGGGCGTCAGAATCTCCTCCACCGTCCCAAGGCGCTTTGGTCGACCCGTTTACTGTAACAGAAACGTACTCCGCCAAATACTTGAAGAAGGGCAAGGCCATGCCGAAACTCGATGCGCGTCCATATGGTATGTTCAAGCACGCAATCCCCGCATTTTAGGGCCCGTTTTAACGAATCGCACAACAGTGCCGAGCCTATTTCCAGAGGAACTGCGATCCCTTATCGACCCCGAGCACAACTCCGACGGAAAACCCGATGGCACACACCCTGTCAAACGACGCCGCCTATTCGAGCTCTCGAAGTCTTCCATGATGACCAAGCTCCAGCGGATTGAAGCCGAAGAGGTTGAACGGAAGGAAGGAAACGAAGACGAGGAGGAAGCCGACGAAGAAGAAGAAGATGATGGATTTGAGAAGGAGGGAGAGAAAGATAACCCAGATGACGACAGGCTCTCAGTCATGTCCTCCGACTCAGAGGAGGAGGATGACGACTATAACGCGGAGCAGTACTTTGACAATGGTGAAGATGATGATTTCGGTGGAGATGACGGCGGGCATGAAGACAACTACTACGAGTAGATGACTGGGGTTTCTGGCGTGTTTACGGAGTTTAGGGACATGGGATATACCCACTGCATCAGGATTCGGACTTCTGGTTAAGGAAGGATTCAGAGTTGAGGCCAGGGTTCAGGTTTCAGGAATGATTTTCAGTGTTGATGCTAGGATTTAGGACTGTCTTGGCGCGATTAGGAGGCTTTGAGGCTAGGATATGAGACTGTCCTGGCGCGATTAGGAGAGCTTTGAGGCTAGGGTTTAGCATTGCCCTGGCGAGCTTAAAAGACTTTGGACTAGGAGTTCATAATATCCTGGCACAATCACCATACTATAAGCGGATTCGAGTTAGAGGTAGCTAGCAAAGCACCATCCTTGAATTACAGTTCCGTATACCTCTGTCCCATTCAAATTCTAGTAAACTAACTTAGTACTCTATGCCTTCATTAGTTACATCACGACAGCAGTAACATACCACAATCCTTTTCTGAAATGGAAAATGGTCCAAAGTCAGAAATTCGAAACGAATTTAGACAATTCGGGTTTAAAGATATATCACTTATGAGCCATCGCCTTATTATGGCAGCAATTCGTGAAATAGAAGAGATTCTGGAAATAAGAGAGGCTCTCGAAGAGGTGGAAACCTATCGTCAAAATATTGAGTTTGATCCTCGCTTCACCTATCAGGAGCGGAGGTCACGACCTTTCTGGATCAATAAAAGTCGGCCTGAGAATCACCAAAGCAAGTAAAATCTGGCTCCATTTCATTCTTCCTCAGGTTTGCTGTTTGCTTTCGCATTTGTTCTGCCTGGAGGCGCCCTATACAGCTTCAAACTCTCGATTCCTCATCCACTGTACCTCCACCGCCTACACACAACTCCCCTCTACTGTCGCAGTAGTGTTCCTAACCAACCCCTTAAGCAATCCCTCTCCGCCGCAAAGCACTGCCTTAACAAACGCCTTGCTCACCGTATCTGCGCCCTCTGGGCTTGTATGCGTGTGATCGTTAGGGAAGAACTTATCCACCTTTGCCTTGCCCAGTGCTTTGAAGATGTTAGCGGTGTAGGTACCATGATCCACAAACATCGCGTTTGACCCGATTTTGCTCGCCGCGTCTCTGGCATAGGTGGTAAAGCGGGATGGAGCGTAGCTGAAAGATCCGCCTTCCCAAGGGTTGTTGGGCGTAGGCGAGGAGATTATGACTTTGGCGCCTTTTGCAACCAGTGCCCTGCCAGCGTTTACGAGGTAGGCCGGGTATGTTAATACGGTGACTTGTTTGCCTTGGTAGGTGGAGGTGCAGGTCTCATTTCCAGCGCCAGGGCAATCCGTTCTTCCATTGTCGGTGCTTAAAGAACCGCCGTCGTTGTGGCCGAACTCAATTATGACGATATCGTTGGTTTGGACGGTGGAAACTAAGGTTGCGAAGCGGTTTTCTACCGTGTAGGAGCGCGCGCTGCGGCCGGCGACGGCTTTGTTGGATACGGCCGGGGTGAGGGAGTATTGGAGGTAATGGCCCCATCCTTTTAGGGAATTAGTAATGGAAAAGGGGAAGAAGGGATGGATGGGAGTATGAGAGGTCGAGTGTACCTTGAGTTCCGCTGCCGCCGCCGCTCTCCGCCATCGTGGAGTCGCCCGCTAGGTAGACAGTTGGTTGGGCGCGCTCTTGGAGGATATGAGGGGCACTGTGGGCTAGTGCTGCCAGACTGAGCCCGGAGAGGAGGATTTGGGACAGCATTTTTACTTCTTAGGATGATATTTACAGTGAATAAAAAAGTGTGAAGTGACGAAGGAGAAGACACTGAAGACGAAGCAGAAAAGAAAAAAACCGGATGCATATAAAATTCAAGGGAATCATACTACCACATAGCACCACTATATAAACCTCATCTAACTATCCTTTTACGGAAACTTATCCATTTCCGGATTCCATTACCCCGTTCCGCTGAAGCTTTCCCCAGATAATTTGGACCCGCTGGCCTATCTTTGTTCCGGAAGAGGAGGCCGAAAGATGGAGAGACTAGTGTAGACGAAGAGTGGTGGAATTCCTGTCCCGTATATATTGCACCGGGGAAAACGTATATTGTTGATCCACATAGGGCAAAACGTGGTTAACTAGGGGCACGTGAGGAGGCCGTTAATATAAGGGAAACGCTGATCCTACAGACAAGGGTCATTAATGGACCATCGTCAGACTTTCAAAGTCATGAAACACGAGTCACCTGGGCACCCATTGTTTAAGGAGTCGATTATGGGATCTTGGGACGGTTCGTAACCGGGTAATAATGTTCCCAGCATTTCCCAAAAGAGCTGCATGAAAGTGGATGTGTTAACTGTGACTCGGGAACTCCCGCAGAACGCCCGTACTCATATAGGTAGACGTGAATTATAAGCACTACCATAGGTCCGGGATGGCCGAAATTGGGGTCGATCTATTCTCCGAGGGTGCAGAATTGCACAATGCTAATAATAAGTTAGGATTCGCTAAAGTCAGACGGGAGAGTGGAAGATGCAGGCTGAAGCGAGATCAAAACAGAAAAGAATACCTTGACGTGACATGGCTCGGAACCCCGAGGAAGAACGACGATGTACGAAGCAGATGTACATGTACGAAGCATTTGTAGTAAGTGCGGCCCAAGAGTCAGAAGTTCGTTTTCGCTAAAGGCGGACAGGAGAAGGGGAAGGACAGGCAGAAGCAAGAGACTGAAATAGCGAAAATGAAGGTGCGGTAATGGTGTATGATTAGAAGCCCCGAGAAGAGAGTTGATGTATTTAGAAGTTCGGCTGAAGAAGTCAGATTTGATGCGTCGGACTCGGTCTGTACCAAGGTAGGGCACGGCTGAGCAACTGGGGTATGAAGGGACGGACGAACGGGAACGGGAACGGGAACGGGAACGGTGGAGTGGCATCAGAAGGCAATCACGGGCCGTTGAAAATGGTGATGGGATAGAGAAGCAGAGGCTTTCGTCGTGGTGTCGCTCAAAAATGTCCACTCGCAGTTAAGGGGGGTGGGCAGTTGTCCTATGATCCTGATCACATGACGGCAGTGGTTTAGTGATAGATGTATAACCGACGTCGATTGAAGCAGTCTGTACTCCTTTGCTTCCGAGATCATCTATCGGATTCGTATTTTTAAGACCATCCGTAGTGACTATATGCCATTTTTTTCTGCCTAGCGATCTTGCCGCCATGTAAGATTTCGAAGTAACCCCAGCCGGATCAGCAGTTAGACATAGACTTTTGTTTGACTCACGCACCTGTTCGTAACTCGTAGATAGAGACCGAAGGATTCAGTGACATCTGCCGAGGTAGTCAAATATTCATGTATGTTTGGGAGGTTCGAAGGCTGGATATAACAAACGTCAGCTGGAATTTAAACCCGACATTTTGGCCAAGTGCTGCAGAGTGCTTTGTCAGAAAGCCAACGGCTATTATAATGGAACAGTCGAATCCTGAAGATGCTAAATGTGCTTAGAGAGGGTTGGAATTGCGAGGTTGGCTGACTGTGTTGAACCCAAATCTGCAGTTGGACTCGTGCTCACTGCAGTATCGTAGTGCGAAGCCTAAATAGTACCAATTCTATGTCTTTATAAGTAGAGTATTTTTGTAATGCCAAAAAGCAACAAGTTTATGAAAAGAAATACAGGAAAAGAAAAGGATTGAGAGAGTATATCCAACATTCAAACGCTGAGGCTCAACATTCAAACGCTAAGGCTCAACATTCATCTCAACCACCTCCCCATTGCTCATCAAATACTTCATACAAACATTCCTATCAGGCATACCCGTAACTGAAACCCACACATCCTGCACCCTCTTCATCTCTCCAATCTCGCCGGCAGATCTCACCGCACTAAGCGGCAGCCAATTGTCCGGGCCTAAGTCAAACACTTCGTCCAGCCCCTCCTCAATCTTCACGCACTGCAGCGCTACCATGCCCGCACCAAACGAATCCCATGCCCCTTCCCGGCGCCGCCAGCCGAGTAGCAGAGATATGGCACGCCGCCGGATCACGGGGTCCCGACATCGGCATGCGGTGAAGAAAAGAGGTACAATTGGGGAAAGTTCAAAGGAGGGGGAGAAGGAGGCTGGGCGACGTTTGGCGCCTGGTGCTGTGGTATACTCGTAGGGCGTATTGACTCGGGTTATCGGTGGAGGCGGTTCTGATAACAGGAGGAGGGATGGTTTGTCGCGCGATGGAGGCGGTGTGGATGAAGCGGGATTAGGTGCTATCGGACGATGTTTCCGAATAAACCTAGGAGGTGAAGGTGAGTCGAAGGCTGATGGATGAGGTTTGGCGGACTGCGGGAGAGTTGGAATTGTTTCTGCAAGGTCAACAATCTCTTGGAATGAGCCCATGAGGGAGTCCCATGCCATTTCTGTTGATAAATTTGCACCTGATGCTACAGTGGTGCGGGCGAGTATGGCATAGATTTTCAAGAGTGTATTGCCGGCATACACCTTTGGATCGTAAAGTTTGTCCAGCGGGACCGTAGATTGATATTTTTCGAAGGTGACCTGCCACTTTTCGAAAGAGCTCATTAACTGATTGTATACTTGAAGCCAAGTAGGGTCTTCTGTAGCCCACTCATTTATGCTTGCGACCCCGGAAATCCACATCATGCATCTCAATAGCCCTACAAGGTCATTACGGGCAACTCCATTCTTCGTGTACTTATCAGGTATGTCGGGGCAATCCGGAGGATTGTCTAAACTGAAGTCATACGGTCGCGTCGGTTCCGAAAATGTCATAGCCTGGAGATCAAAACGAAACAGCACGTTCGCAATCGACTCTTCTGACGTCGTGGATCGAACCAATTGGGGCAAATGTCCTTTATGCTGATTCAGGATTCGGATCCCATTGCTGAGATGCATGTTTGCAGCCGCAGAGTTTCCCGTAAGATTTTCATAACACGTAAAGATGATACATGCTATAAGAATCTTTTCCAACTCGGCCTTCCCTTCTTGATAAGCAGTTAAGAGTTTGTTGGAGTGCTTGACGGCTCGCATATATTGCATGAAGGCGAAATCACTCGACTTGGCAGTGAAGGCAGGCATGAAAGTTTCGAAGCGCTCGTGCATCGAGCTCAAGGCCAAAACTCCATGTTTGATTGCTGGTTCGCTATGACTCAATTGTAAGATTTTTCGACTCCAAAGATCTGAGTCGAAGAATTCGGTCCATTTGGGCAGCGTTTGTGTGCGGAAGTAGCAGAACGAACGGTTCTCAGCAGCGACAGGAGACACACTTCGAGAAGGACTCCTAGGAACGCTTATTGGAGATGCATTTTGGGGGACGACGAGAAAGGAAGGATTTCGGAATGAAGCAGCAGCAGTTGGAGATAGGTCACGTGATGGAGAGACGTGTTTGTAGCCCTCGCACTTGCGGCCACTCTTTGAGCAGCGTAGGCACTCAGGTCTCGCCTCGTCACACTTAACACGACGTTTCCTAACCAATAGTTACTATATATTGTTTCCCGCGGACTTTCGAATGGAGTAGCTGGAGCGCGGGTGGGATATACATACCTGCAAGTCTCGCAGCCCGTCTTGACGCGCAGCTTGTGCTGCCGTTCTATTACCCTTAGCTTTTGTTCATCCATGGTGTGTACAAGAGAGAAAAGGGTAAGGATAGTGAAGCATCACGAGGGTTATATGCAGGACCTCTGCAAGGCAGATGTGGATTTGACGCCATGGTAAGTGGCTGATATGAGGGGGGGGATTTGGGTAAGGGCATGGGTTGACGGCGTGCTAAATAAAGTTCGGATTTAAGGTTATAGCGCCCTTAACGCTGTTGGTTGGCTAGATCCCGACCGACAAGTCAGCCTCGTCCTATGTCATAGTTCAACGATCCGTATCAGTGGTACCAATATATCGTATGTCAGCATAATCCTTCGCAATTACTTCAACCTCTCCCCTTGCCACCCCACGTATAAACTGAAAACAACCCCTTTTATTATGAACGTGGCATATGGGGTATGTCTCAGTGCCCACCACTCTTCCGGCATTCATGATCTCGTCGTGGTTTATAGATGTAGACCAAGAAACGGATTTACTTCCGCAATGGGCCCGTCCCCGTGCATTCACCGGCATGGTGGACTTCAATGGTTTCCGACCTCCCAAGCTCCAACAGCGCCTAATAGTCCAAACAGTTGAGTCCCCCGTATAGGAACATTTGGTTCGTTTTCTAGACGCCTCCAAATTGTAGTTTCCTTCCTTTCTTGTGCTTCTTGGCCGCTTGAGGGAACTTACAATAATCCGCATGGAATTCAGAATCGCGGAAGCAACTCGGTTATCGTGTCGACTTCGAATTGATCTCAAGGTCTAGTTATCCATATGACCCGCCATTATGAAGCTGAGTATAGTACAGCAAAGGAAATCTATGGCAAAGGCAACAACCCTAAATGACCGGCCCATTCATGTCCTATCCTTAACGTTGGACATCCAACACCGCTAAACGTGATACCCGGTATTACACCATCCGTTATATCCTACACCGTCCATGACCCATAAGAAAACCAAGCACATCATTCATTATCCCGTTCACTGATTCCCCATAACACTGATAACTGGACAATACCTTTGTTCCGACAACTCCGAGAATCAAGCACAACACCATGCATCAAACACTTTCCCACCCCATGACTCAAGCACTTGTCCCTCCTGTGCTCACAACACTTCCACGACGGCTTCCACCCGCTAAATTCCCAGCATCCTCGCTCTTAATCTTGTTAGTAGACAAATTCGGGAACAACGGCTTCATAACAACAGTCTCCTCGGCCGGTTCTCCTAGGATTTCCGAAACCTCCTGATCATCCAGCTCGCTCAATTCACTTTCGTCGTCTGCACTATCCTGAATAGAAGCCGGCGCACTGCTTTCGACGTTCGTAGCACTACTCGGTCCGGTCATGGTACCACTGTGAGAAGTCACTTGGAGATGACTCAAACGGTTCGCATCGCTGGGCGTAGCGTCAAAACCTGTTAGCCGCGGAATCATGACCTGAACGTGTGTTTTTGTCGGAGAGCGGATCGGCATAGAAGGCGTGGAGGGAGGCATAGGCAGGACTGGCTTCGCCACGCAGGCTTCGGCCCTCCGTGCGATTTCCCGTCGACCGACGCCCTTGGCTCTCGGTCGGGAGATAGGTTCAGGATGAACGTTACGCTGCTGGTCGGAATGGAAGACGCCGAACGGTGAATGCGCTCTCTGCAGAGCATCTGCCGGTCCATCGAGTTGCATCACTGAGGTGACAGACGCCGGCACGGCTGGTGGAACAGAGGTTGGCTGAGAGAGGTGTTGGCTGGGGTCAAGAGTCGGACCAACCGTAGCATAAAGCATGGCATATGTGTCTCCGATGAGGTCGTCTATCAACAGGGGCTTCATGAGGCCGTTGTTGAGACGCTTAAGCTCAATGGCCTCTCTTAGAATATCAAGCACAAGATGTTCAGAAGTGGGTGACTGAGTCCAAGTTTCCACCATGTTTGCTCGTGCCTGAAACTCTTCATTACCCAAAGCTTTGAATACGGTATCTTCGTAGCCTTCAGGGATTTTTCCCGCCCGGCGTAACAGCTTCAAGTATGACAGACACAGTTCACCCCAGAGTTTGGTGTGCTCGAAGAATTCATGGGGCTTCTTACGAACTCGCTTTGCCAGCATCTCCAGATTGGTTCGGTCGTTCGTTTGAACCAAGAGCTGAACAAAGAAGCCAGTATAACGTGTCGTGAAGACGAAATGCCGTCCAGGGCGCTCGTGTTCCGGTTTCCAGACCTGGATAGTCATGGTTTTGGTAAACATTTGCTGACACAGCTCCAGCTTGGCCGCGCGTGCTAAGTGTTCGTCGCTTGACGAGTCACCGTAAATGACATGAGCTACCCGCGATACCATTCGATGGTGCCAGCCGGACTTGTCTGCGTTGCGCAATGATTTGAGAATTGCAAGAATATGGGTATCCCAAACCTCGAGGCTTTCGGGTTCGCCGATATTTTCCGAATAGGGCGTGTGCTTCAGCCAATGCCAGCCCATTTCGACATCCATTTCCCGGCTCAGAACCATTTTGTGGACAATCGAAACGAGCTTGTAATGCGGTTCCAGGATTGGATCTCGTTTGTCCTTCTTGCCTGGGAGAGCGTGGATGGCGTGAACGATCTCATCAAGGACATCCTCCGCTGTAGGTACACTTCCTTGAAGACGTGGTTCGAGAGCCTCTATATTGGCACGATGCATTTTCCACATGCATTTTGCACGCATGAACCAATTCCTAAACCGAATAAGCACCACATACCGTAATGAGCTGAGACAAGGACCACTTACCACCACTTGTCCGGGTTTCCAGCAATGGCTTTGTTGAACAATGCGCTAGCAAACTTCCAGGCACGATAATCTGATAAAGGAATCCAGGGAAGTTTCTGATACACTATATGAGTGTCTTGGCTGCTGTAGAACTTAGACTCGTTGTCGCGGAATTTGAATCCGTGCATGCTGAAAGGTTCTCGCGATGATGCGTAAACTCTGTTGCCAAAGTCCGTATACAGTTCGGAGACCTTGGCCGCCATTGGAGGTGCCACAGGCCCATCTCGCTCTACACAAGCTACTGCCATCGTATAGCAGTGGATAGCAGAGCGTTGCAGATTGATCAACTCCACACTGTTGTTGTTGTTCAGCTTCTCCGCGGTCCATGACACAGCATCCTCAATATGAGCGTCGTAGGCTTGTCCCAATCGATACCAAGTTTCCCACCGATCAATGGTATACTCCAGCTCTTGCATGAAAAAAGCGCGTGCAACATCGATGTCTTCAGTCGGGCCGGCCGTCGTCTTCTTCTGGGACCGGAATTTGTTTAAAGAAAGGTTTCCCATGAGAAAATACCAGCCTATTGAAGCCGCTTCCGCACTTTGTGCCGGGATGTGTTTCGTTGACAGCGTACCAATACCTTTATAGCACTGGAATAACGCCATCGGGTTTATAGGTGACTTGAGATATGCAAGGATAAGTTTGCGATTGAAAGAGATATCGTCATTGAGTTTGGCACGGCCCAAAGCCCCATGGACCTTCTCGATCGTGCTCCTTAGTTCGGACTTGAGGAGGTCCTTGATATTGATCTTCCGAGCCTGTTGAAGTATAAATGGCAATAGCTGGGTGGCTGTCTTCTTCTCCAATATCTCAGGAGAAGTGCCAAACTCGTGGCATTCAAGACTATTGATAAATGTCTTCAATCCATACAAATCATACAGTATTTGAGACAGTTCGACGTCACGGGTGTTGCCGTCCACATAATCGTCCATACGAAGGACTTCGTCCTTCGCTAATTTGAGGAAAGTCCTGTTGGCTGCATGACAGAATCCGCGTATTCCGGTGGCATAATGCACGTGACGGAAATACTCGAACAAATCCTCAGACGGTGTAGGATACGCCTCTGGATTTTGATGAATGCCCTCTTTCAACAAAAGGTACTGCAAAATCCATGCTCGTAGTTGCATATCATGTAACCTTCCTGTGATAGAAACAAAAGTCGAACTAGGGCAGCCTTCGAATCGAGGCGCGGTGACGAGTCCGGCTCGTAGCATATCCTCGTAGACGTTCCCTGCAGCCATGATTCGTAGTAACCGGGAGACAGCACTCATTGACGACTGCAAATGCTCATAAGTTAAGCAATCAAATGCAGCTTTATCGTTCTTCATAATGTTGAGAATCTTGACGAGCATTTCGTCAATGACGCGGAGCCGGCTCATTAACTTGAGATGTCGCTCTGACGGAGGAGGATCTTCGCCGATGGATGATTTGAACTCCGAAACCAGAGTCTCTATGCTCCTCAAATAGCAGGATACGACTTTGGGTGGATATTCAATGGTCTCATATGCCTCTCGTAAGCGCTGCCAAAGAGATAAACGGAGAGAAACCGAGGCTGTATCAAGGAACCTTCTCATTTCGTGCAATGCGGACGGCCTCGACGCCGAAGTGCCGTCAGGTTGACTGTCAGAGGACCGACGGGCGACGGTTGAAGACCTCCGAGATTCAGAATCGTCATTGGCCTGGTCACCTTGCTCTCCCGACGAGTCGACATATTGCATGGATTCCAGAATGGGTTCCAAGCTTTCTATCACGGTCACCGGATCCTTTTCATCTTGATCAAAGACTCTAAGGAAGAAATCCTTCATGCTTATACGTGCCAATTCGCGGTCCACCGCAGCGACAGACAACTCTGGCATCACTGCGTTGTTCTGCATCTCAATTGTCGGCTCACCATTTTTTCGGAATATGGTTTTCAATTCTTCCATTGCCGCAATGAGATACTCTGGCCGGATGTGTTCGATGACGTTCATGTGGAATATCGAGGCCCAGATGTGGCGAAGAGCGAGCTCATCACAATCAACATCTATATTGCACTCCGTCCGCAATTGCATCACTTCTCGAGCCAGGGAAGCCCACCTCTCTAAGCGGTCACTCTGAAGGGTCTGTGTGTCCGGATCCACGCCACTGTGAGGGTGTTTGATGAGAGAGTAGACGTCCAGATGAAGTTCGAAAAGCGTCTCTATCATCTCAATCCGGCCAGCATCTCGCTCCGATATCCTGCACCGTCCAGCTTTGACTTGGCCTTCGAGTATGCGAGAGTTAAGCTGAGAAACCCGATCTCGAAGTTGTTCGTAGATGAACTCATCAAAGTTCACAATGATTTGGACAAGGTTCCGCTTGAGGTCCTCCGTCCATCGATGGCACATATAGCTGGAGCGTTTGCTCTCTCCATCGGCACCCGGTGACGACAGTGAACCGGGTACAAGTAAGGCCTCAGCCCAAGAAAATGCCACTTCTCTAATAGAAAACCACCCAGAATTAACAACCTGTGCAAAGCTGACCATTTTTTCGCTTCCCAGAGTTGGTTTGGAGCACGCTTGAGATATGCCTGATTTCGCATAGCCCAAGAATGCATCCAGTCCGGCTTGCCGAGACATGCCGCCCAAGTCCACAGTTTCATTAGGGAGCAACACTCCAGCAATTTTAGGATCTCCGGATTGAATGGCCATGTACATGTCCTTGGCCGCGTTATTTACGCTACCCTCATCAGAAATGGCTTCAAAAGGAAGCTTTGTGAGCATATCCCTCAGTACCTTAGGTGATCCAAGTCCCTCAACATCCATTTTGGAGAAGATGTCGTTAACGATCTCGAACAAGTACTGGTCCGCAAGTACTGCAGGGTTAAGCTTGTCTTCCATCTGCTTCGCCAAGGTTTGAGCAGCGGTGTCTGGTCCAGTAACCCCATCCATGATTGACTCCCGAGCCCGAATGCGCTTACTACGTGAGCGTCCACCTTCAGCAGTTTCTGGGAGACCGGCCGAATCGGTAGATCGTTTTCGGTTTTGGAGAGGGGCAGGCTCTTGCGGAGTGGCGGAACCGCTATTTTCTTTCCTCAAAATCAAAGCCGTTTCTTGATCACCCTCGCCCATTACAATATCTTCGCCATCCATATTTGGCGCTCCGTCATCTCCGCTAGTGCAATTATTGTTGGGAGCCTTCTTTGACCGAACGACACCCTCAGGCTTTTGGGCGATTTTGTTGCCTTCGGTAGGCCGCTCCTCAATTTGCAAGCTATCTTCTTCGACAGGAACGTCAGAGGGCATAGTAATTCGCATTCCAGATCCTGGAGGGGCTTCGACGAAACCGCCTTGTACCGCCATGAAGAAGCGCAGGATTGCCTCCCCAAGTCCTGCCCAATCCCATGTGGTAGGGCTCAGCACACTCTGCGCCCGAACAGTACTGGGTGGGGGGGGCTCGATAGTGCCTATCTCCGATGGCAATGGTGAGAAAGCGTAAGGATTGAGTCTTTGTTTCAAAATTTCAGGCAGCCTTTTCCTCTTCAATGAAGACAATGGAGCCTGCGCAAGGGAGAGGTCATCTTCCATTTTCGATACGAGTTCCTTGAGCTGGTGTGCGGCAAATCCTTCTTCCAGGCCCGGGAGTCGAAGTATACTGTCGAACAACTCGTCGTCTCCATCCAAGACAGCCTCCAAGCAGAATCTGGTTATTCGACGACTACGCAGCAGCGCTCCTACAGACGCAGTTCGAGACCAGAGATCAAGATCTGCATCGTCCTTGTCGAGCGCCTCCGCAAAGTAGTTTAAGGCCGCTAGAATTCGCGGCGCTGCTTCCTGTTCGGATACACCATGTTGTCGAATGCGGTGTTGAGTCAACTCGAGTAAAAATTGACCATGGTTCTTGTATGCGAGGTGTAGGATTTGGGGAAGTGTATTTGGTGCACTCTCGTTCCCGCCGGCAAGCTGTACTGGGCCCGTCTCAGAGTCATCCTGAAATATGCTGTCGAATTCCAAGCTGTCTCCGTATAGTTCGTGGCGGCCGTATTCCGAAAGAGCCTCTGGGTATGTGAAGATTTCGGACTCGAATAAGGCCTTATAAGCCTCGGCGGCCTTATCAAAGGAGCGGGGGCCTTCGGAATGGTATTTCAGCGCGGCTTGGTATAGCTTTAGAGCTTCCTCGATCTGAATTTCTTTGGTGTTGTCGATTTCATCCTCGGACTCGTTGTCAGACTCCACATTAAGGGCTTTGAAAGCCGACTATATATGAATGTAAGTTGCAGTTATAATAGCGAGGAAATATCTTGCAATCCGAAGTGTAGAAGGTAGGGGGAAGCTCCATGCGTACCATGTTGAAGATAGTTAGTTGTACAGTCGTTGGGCAACGATCCAAGAGCAGTTGAAGAGATTGGAGAGCGACATGAAGTGTGAAGGCTGAAGATGGGAATAAATAAGGTGATGGGCGATAGTTTTACTCGCCGCAAGCTCGCGTGAAACTTGCAGGCGAAGGTGAGGTTGTAGAGTCGCGTCGCGGGGGGGAGGTGAAGCTGTAAGTGGCCTTGGCGCTCACCGCCGAACCCCCAGGCTCTTGAAGTTGTCCGCAAGAACCATCCATGGTGCACGGTCTCGTTCTGTTGACCCCCAGCTGTCTGTTCTGCCCCAACCTTCTCAAGTCCCTCCATACCACGAAACATTCACAACTGTCGCATCCGTTCTTATACGCCCTCACTGTATGCGCATATCTTCCTCCTAAACTCAACTTCGCCCCGAATCTCTCAGGCGTTTGTTCCGGCACCAATCAACAATGGTGACCGCCCCTGCTGTTCCTGAGTATGTTTCCCTATTTTATATATCTGCCTGTATTCTCAGTAAAGTCGCGCAATTGAATTATATCTCTTCTCTCTATCCTCTCTCTTCTATGTCTTTCTATTAGCTTACAAGGAGCTTAACCCTCCTCTATATACGAAAAGCTGCACTACTAACCCTGCTCTCACCCCAGAATCTATGAGGAAGAACTACACTCTGTCATTGAAGCACGATCCGAATCCCTCCAAAGCCTACGAGAACTAGGTCCTCCAGACCTTGTCCACCTTGTCAAACAGCCCATCAAGTCAACTACAAAACAGGTCCGTAACCCTTGTTCTTATTACCCCCTTCCGTGGGTAGTTCGAGGATGTACTAGGAATTGGGACTTATGCTGAATATGGATAATAGGTTGGCGTATACCACCATGCCACGGGAATAGATGCATCGTCTTCTGCGAGCTTGGCCGCCTACATAAATACCCTTACGTACTCTCCGCATGATAAGCAACACAAGGTCGTCTCCGGTTTGTATTGCTGCTACAATGCCTTCTCTCGCCTGGATATGCGCGTTCAGGTCTACATTCCTGGCACTGTAGAGAGCTACTGTATCGATGAGCGCGGCGAGAAACGGGTCGCAACCGACGAGCTGTGGTTGGAAACATACCTTTGCAGTGTCCTCCGCGCATATTCGTATGCCGACGATGGTTCAGGCGACACAATTAGGAAAATCATGGGTGTTCGGAGATTCAACCCAATTACCAGCACTGAGAGCGAGCACAAGTTCCTCGATGCCGCCGAGCGCTTGTTTTTCAATGGCTGGCAGTTGGGCTCCGACCCCGAGATCCAAGTACCCAATCTGGTCTCAAATCACCTAACCACTGGGCTTCTGGGTTACATTCATACGACGGGCCGGTATGCGTCTGGAATTAACCTCTTTGAAAAACTTCGGACTCGGGACCCTGAAATCTCCTCCCTACTTGCCCGTGTCTACATTGAAGCAGACGAAGAGGTCAAGGCTGTTAACCTTCTCCATGAAGCAATCCAAGAATTACCCATGGACTACTCACTCCTTGACTGCCAGGCGGACTTCTGCAACAAGAAAGGCCGCAGTGATCTTGCCCTTGAAATTGCAAAGCGGAGTGTCGTTTCAGCCCCCAGTGAATTTGGAACCTGGGCCAGGCTTGCAGAGGTTTACGTCAGCCTAGAGCAGTGGGATCTCGCTCTCCTTACCCTGAACTCTTGTCCTATGTTCACATACCAGGACAAGGATGCACCCCGGTTGCCGGAGCACCAAAAAGTCGTCCTACCCGTTCTCCAGGAAGCTCTATGTGACGAGATCGAAGACAGCGGCGTCGATGATATCGAGCTGGTTCATCCAACACTCCGTAAGCTGCATGCGGCCGGTTTCAAAGGGACTTTCCAGAAAGCGTACATGCTCCTTACGGAGATTACTAAGAGAATTGGCTGGGACCAACTTCTAAGGATACGGAGTCAGGTGTTTGTCATGGAGGAAGAGTACAGGCATGAGAAACAAGCTGCTCCACATCAGACACAGTCTCGAAATGCTAGCACGACTGCCCTGCGGTCGCCTACCGCTTCAGTTAACGGCCATGGAGAGGTAGAAGAGAGGACAGAATCCACGAACGGCGACACTCATGCCCCTGAAGATGATAGACATTCCCTCGAGAAGCCCGGCCATACTGTGGCTTCGGAAGTCGTGAAGGCTGGTAGTGATGAGCCCGACCACACCAATAACCAAAACTACACGCACTTCCAAAACAAGCGTCTCTGCGAACGCTGGCTCGATAATCTCTTTATGGTGCTCTACGAAGACCTGCGCGTCTACACCATCTGGCGCACTGAAATGGCACAATACCGCCAGCAGCAACTCCTCTATAAGAAATCCCCTGAGGAATGGGAGATTTTAGGAGAACTTGCAGAGCGGCTGCATCATGAGGAGGAGGCGGTGGAGGCGTGGGAGAATTGTCTGCAGATGAAGTTCAGCCCGAAGGCTATGAGGGGGGTGTTGAGGTTTATGGGGCGAGAAGGGGGGAATGCGAATGTTAGAGATGTTTGTGGGGCATTGATAAGGTTGGTTACTTGGCAGTATCGGTGGTATTCAGAGGTTTGTTTATTCCTTCTTACTCCGTAAGGAATATTATTGCAGCAGTGGTGCTAATCGGTTTGGCAGTTCTCCCCCGCTCTCCTCTACACAATCCGCAAACTCATTGAGGAAGAAGGCGCGGTTAAGATTCGCAGCATCATTCAGAGCACTAGCTTGCCGCAGCATGTCTTGGATCTGACGCATCAGTATGCGGCGCTTTGCGCTGCGTTTAGGAGCAGTGGTAGTGATGGTTAAGCAAGCCATTCTTGTGGAATCTGTCTAATAGCAATGTAGGCTTTAAAGCTGACGATGGGTTCGCTGTGGGGGGGAGGGCTGTAGCATGGGTAAAGGGGAGGCTGGAATTGGGAGATGTTAATGTGATAAGGGCTTTGGAGGCTGGAAGAGCAAGGGAAAGAAAGCTTTAGTGAGCATTATTGTAATGATGAGCGTTGGAAGCGGAGGAGTGGGTGTTGTGAAACTTCAGGGTTAATTCAGCATTGTACCAGATCCATCCACTGGAACGAGTTCTTGGCAGAGAAAGCCTGATATCCATCGATCCAATGTGCTCTTAGTTATTCTTTATTGAGAGCAGATTTAATTAGAGTCGAGCATGGCAAAGGGTTGTAAGGGTTCAAATCCTTAAGATCAGTGGATAACACAAATTCCCACTGTTACTGTTTCATGCATAGAGGTATGGGGAGTTTCCAGCATAGGCAACTGAGATCAAAACATCTGTAGTGTGACCAATGTATTCGTTTTATCGTATCACAGAAATCGAGTTCCCTTCAGGTGGCTCGCGTTAAACCCAGCTAAGCACCCTATGACAGAACTTCGAAAGAGGAGACCCATAGTAAAGCCCATTCGACAAAACACCAGTCCATGCCTTTTGCCATATGTCGCCCCATCGTCCCCTTCCATCGTCCAACGAACATCCATAACCGTTTAACGGTAGGATTTCTGGTATCTCGCACGCGCACCTGGACCGCCGAACTTCTTGGGCTCGCACCGCCTGTTGTCGGCGACGAGGAGGGTACGGTCGTACTGGACGAGCGCCTGCTTCAACTGGTTCTTGGAGTGCTCGTCGACGTACTTCTGGTAGTAGGCGATGATGGATTTGGCGATGGCTTGACGGATGGCGTAGATCTGGGAAGTGTGACCACCGCCGGAGACGCGGACGCGGATGTCGACCTCAGCTACAAATTATTCCGTTAACATCACCTCCTTGGTATCCGTTTTCTTATGGGTATATTTCGTACCGAACTTGTCCACACCGAGGATCAGGACGGGCTCGTAGACCTTGAAGCGAAGGATCTCGGGCTGGACAAGGGAAAGCGGCTTTCCGTTGACCTTGATGAGACCCTTACCGGCCTGGAAAAATTGACATTTAGTATACTGTTCTCACGGGAGACGTCGTTGGAGGCAATTCGTGTGTACCTTGCAGTGTGCGACAGCTACAATGGAATTTTGTCAGTCTTTGGAGATTCTCACTGCCACAACAGCAACATCGATGGGGCCATACCAGTCGCAGTCTTCTTCTTTCCGAAACATTGCACGCTCTGGGTAGCCATGTTGGGCGACTTGGGGTTCCGGTATGCGTGCGGTAGGGGAGGTGGGCGTGGGGTTTGTCGTGGTCGTCGTCGATGTTCAAGTCGGATCGCGAGAGTTGAGAATTGCTGGAGTCCAGTGTGTGCGCGCTAGCCTTTCTCGGCGGTGCCGATGTGGCCCGTGCAGTGACCCTTTACCGCGACGACGATTATGTCAGCTTAGCTCCTCCACCACCACCAACTCTTGTTCACGTACCGTTAACCGTTTCTGTTCTGGCAATGCCGTCAGCACAGTGTGATTTTGTTATCCGAAGCTATATAGTTACTGCTGTTGTAAGTTCAGGGACTGGCTTTCTGAAGGTTGTCAAGAATATGTCATTCTCCAGTTCTAGAGCCTTCCTCATCACTCCCTCGCTTTCGTCCCGTCTCACTATCAACCATTCCATTTAAGATTATCTATAACTTTTTTTTCTTCTCTCCATCTCAATGTCCCGAAGTCGCTATACCCATATCTGGGCCCTCGGTAGCAACAGCGACGGCCAACTCGGCATAGGCCAACGAGAAGAGAAAATATTCACTCCCCAATCCGTTGGTGGAATCGACCTGGATCCAGATGACGGTGTCTGCGCTATAAGAGGAGGCGGCGGACATACCTTACTCGTGACAAAGAAAGGAGACGTGTATTCCACGGCCACAGGGTCTATGAAAGGTCTCCGAAAAGGTGATCCTCTACGCGCCTCATCTCATCTCCTCAGATTCGAGAAACTGCGCGAAAATATCTGCTTTTGCGCAGCTACATTGTCCGCTTCAGCTTTCGTCATCAACGCACATGAAGGAGCACGTGTGATCACCTTAGGTCGAGGCCCGCGGGGTGAACTCGGCCGGGGAACCACGACAGAGATATTTAGTGCAGACCCTATCCCGAAATTCACACCCTCCTGTGCAGCTATCGATTTTGCCGCAGGAACACGCCACATGGTCGTCGTGCTCGCGAATGGAGAACTCTGGGGCTGGGGCCAGGCATCTCACAGCGAACTTGGTCTGTCACAGCCCAATAAGGTCGTAGACACACCCACGCATATCCCGCTTCCATTTAAAGCTGTCCGTGCCGTTTGTGGGAAGGATTTTACATATGTTGTTGGTGAACCCAATAGCGGGGACCACGCGATGTTGACGACGAATGATAGAAATAGGTTGCTATCCGATATGCCGCAACGCTGCTCTGGCTGGCAAGATATTGGAGCGACGTGGAATGCGGTATTTGTCCTAGATACAGAGGGGAGGGTCCATTGCTGGGGGAAGGTCCAGGGGCTGAAACCTGCGCCTGGGTTACCTAGACTCGAGAAAATGGCTGTGGGGAGTGAGCATATTGTTTGTCTTACAAGCGGAGAGACATCCGAAGACCGGAAAGTGGTGAGCTGGGGGTGGGCTGAGCATGGCAATTGTGGGAACACGGACGAGAAATGGGTTAAGGATAGTTGGATAGAAATCACTATAGCCGAGATGGCGAAGGGAGAGGTACAGGGCATTTTCGCTGGGTGGGCTACTACTTTTGTTGTTGCTTCTGTCGAAAATGTAAGGGCAGATAATTAATAGCATATACTGCCTCCTATATACCTCAAATTATCTTTGCTGTGTAGTAGAGATGAGAGAACGAGTTCAGTCGACGGCGCTAAATTTTGATTAGACAGAGGGCGTCTTAGGGATTAATCTCCAGTTGCCGACTGTAGTATTCATGGAGACTCCGATAATCACTGGATAGCTCTTCTTCATTGTAGAGTAGGTATTTCCGCTTTCTTATATCTTTTGCTTGATCTTATAATCACCACAGCCCCTTAATCTGCGAAACTCTTTGCGTAGGCGCAACTCCTTCATCCTTTCTCTCCATCTCCATTCTCTGCGCCAAACTTCCGCTGTCGCGAAAGGTTGGGTACGCAGCGTCATCCTGTGCGGCGCTGGCATCCCAGCCCAGCGTCTCTTGCTCGTCGTTGTACTCCATCGGATCCCATTGGTGATCTTCTTCCTGCCGCTCCGGTATGAACAAACTTTCGTTGTTGTTGTCGTCTTCTTCCGGAGCCGCTCCTGGAGGTGCAACTCTTTGAGAGCCTGGAGGCCGGGTGCGCCGTGTTGATCTGCGTGATGCAGGCTCTACTGGGGGAGGCATATTTCTTTGGGCATCGGGGGCTTCGGATCTCTCGGTGGCGGTGGATTGCGCTCGAGAGTGCGCTCTACTGAGTGCAGGAGTCTGTGAACTGGGAGCACCGGTGTAGGCGCCAGATGTCATAAGCGTGAACTCGCATATTAACCCATCAGCGCCGTAACTAAACTGCAACGGCCGCGTAGGCTGCGAGTAATAGGCCTTCAAGCTGGTCTTCAGCGTATCAGCATGACTGACGATGGCTTTGAAGTCCTTGACGCTGATGATAATGTGCAATCCGGGGTCTACTTTGAATTCATCGAAATCGGTTGTGTTTACCGCGACGGCTGTGACGAGGGGATGTTTCAGGACTTCCTTCCCGTTCGCAATTTTCTCTGTATAGCTCTTAAACACAGCTCCGCGCCCGTCTTCACCAGCATAGATATCTAACATTTCGGTCTTGGCGCCAAAGTACTCGATATATTCTTTCAGCGCACCCGACTGCATGCTCCACCGGTTCTTCGCGACGTTGCGATCAAACAGCGCATGCATGACTTCCACAGCTTCATACGTTAGTTTATAAGTTTTGATTACGCCCTGATTGCAGAACATCCGAATGATGAAGCGGCAAGCAGTTTGGTTCGGTTGGTCTTGCACGCTGACTTCGCAGCGGGATATCGCTCCGTCGCGTCCTGAGGGGTCGTGGAGCCGGCCTTTGAAAACGGAGAGGAGGGCTTTTGTGTACATGCTGCATGTAAAGCGGCCATCTTGCCTGCCTTTGTTGGGGACAAATTCGTACTTTGAGAAGAATGTTGATCCATCTAGGGTTAAGGCGGCGTAGGCGGATTTAGAAGAATTAAGAGCGGTAAAAGTGAACTGGAATGGAATTAGAATAAAGAAAGATAAAAAGCAACCACCTAGTTGATAACGGGAAATGGAAAGTATGCCTACTCTTTCTCGTCGTGCTTCTATAGCGACCGTATCACTGAATTTGTGGAGGCAAACGAGCAGATCGTGCACCCTTGCCGCTGCTTCTGGCATGAGTGCGAAATTTAGGGTCACCATAGCGGACAGTGAGGATTGTTATTAAAGCATTCTTCTCTTATCAGGCTTATTCAATTCGGTTGCGATGTGGTTGTTGCTCAGGTGTTTTCTCAAGTTGTTGGTCACGTGAGGGCGTTCTCGCGTGACGCGCCTCTCACAAACGACATCAGTCTCCAACATCACTCATTCCAGGGCTCCTTTTTTTCTCCTCAAAACTCAACTTCTTGGATATTATGGTTACCACGTTACCGGATGATATATTACATCTTCTATGCGAAGAACTTGCGCTGCGACAGGACTTCCACACTCTGTTCCAATGCGCGTGTGCAAGCCGAGCTCTCGCAGTTCCGGCTTTGACTTATTTGTATCGGTATGTGCATATGTAGAACTAATGATATGCTTCAAAACGTGAATACTACTAATTTCACTTAGCACTCAACACTATTCTCCGATTAGAGGTGGTACGGACGATGAATCGCTGCCACGTGCAGTGAGAGAGCTGATTGTCCAGAAATGGTCAATCCTCTGGAGAAGCATCATCGCATCCAGTCTTGACGCCACTCTTTTTCCGTACTGTCGCTATCTGAAAATGCTTGACTTTAGGGATCTTGAGAACCTTCTTGAGGATGATCAATTCAGAGGCAAGATACCAAAGTGAGTGCCCTCTTTAACAGTGGCGGTTTTGGACTTTGTTTGCTGATATCCAGTATCAGGCATTTCTTTTCCGAACCACTTATGATATTTCACAAGACTATAGACCACCCACTTCGGAGGTCAGGAAGGAGAAAAGTCGAACGTCTGAACGTCCCTGCTATCATCGATGCTATTGGCGAAGGTAAGTCTTCCTGTCACCGGTGTCACCAACTTAGTTACCAATCTCCCTACTAACGTCGGCAGTTATTACACAACATACTCCTACGCTGGAGAGCATTTCAGGTAAACGTATGTGGCCCGCTCTGCCAAGTGGTTTTCTTCTTCTGACAATCAATAGTTCTCTCTCATGCCTTAGTGCGATGGGCGCCACGAGTTCCCCGTCTACAAGCTCTGGAGCTCAAGGATGGAAGTCCTCTTGAAGATGACCTTGTGCACTCTTCCATCCATGCGCATTGTCCCCAGTTCAATTCCTTGAGCATCTACACATGGTTGGTGTGGTCCACCCCCGCCATCAACGGCCTAATACTTACATTCACACGCAGGGCGGCCGATAACCGCGACCATAGGCTTTCAGAGTTCATCAATGGCATGCGCCCCCAGTCCTTACGGTTCTTTCAAACTATTCGCGATGTTGGCGCGTCGCAAGAAACGTTTTTAGCCCTGGAAAATCACTGTGAATCACTTAAAGACTTAAGATTATGTCTCTCAAATGAGGCACTGGAGCAACTGTCATCGCTGCAAACCTGCACTGCTCTAGAGACATTACGTATTGAGGACACATCCGGCAGAGTCGATCTTGAGAAGACGCAAAACGATGTATTCCTAGAAGTGATTACCTGGCTCCGGAACTGCAAGACCCTCCGAAACCTGACGATGACGAAGTTTCTCTCGGCTGCCGCCGTTACTATGCCGTTACTGTTAGAAACCAACATAAAGTTGCGAAGGCTTGAAGTGGACTCATATGTTGTTAAGGATCACCAACTATTCCATCAGGCGCTTGCCCATCAAGCCTCCTCATTAGAGATCCTGTCTCTAAGCGGTGACACAGATGAAATGGTTCGAGATGATGTGGACATCCTAGTTGACGTACTGAAATCTCTGATCGAATTGAGAGAACTTAAATTGCTATTGCCAGAGGTACTTCGGGACGAGCACTACGTTTGGATACTAGACAGTCTCCTGCACCTCGAGGAGCTCTACATCACCGGCTTGCTTCTTTCGGACATAGTCTTGGTGTCGCTGGCCAAACTGACCAACCTGAGGAGCGTTACGTTCAACGGCCTCAGCACCTTTACCAAGGAGGGGCTTTCTCAGTGGGTCTCCAAACTGGGCCCGGGGAACCGCGGTATTCGCATCATGATCGATATGGCCGATCCGTACTCTCTTCTCAGTGATGAGCAGGTGGCTCTTGTACGGTCAGAGCTAGAGGCGAAGGTTGATGGGAGTTTGGAGTATACTCCATTTAGAGGTATGTGTGGAACCTATTTTACTACATGAGAGAAATATGCTTATGGTTTCATTGATTAGATCCGGACATGTCCGAGTTTGAAGGAGAATCAGACTAATGGAGATGCTGGATTGGGCGGACTAGCGTCTATAGGAGTTCCCGGAACGAGGAATATTTGAGGCTGAATGAAGGCTAATCGTGTAAGTAGTCTGGCTTTGTTGTATCTGCCGGCATAATACCATCCGGCTTGGAACTAGGACTTACTCTGGACAATTTATAGGCTTTAGCCTGCGAGCGAAGTCTCCTTAGGAAAGAAATCAAGCTCTGAAAAATATGAGTAACCTCAACGTCATTAGAAGTATGACGGAGAGCCTACAGCTGGAAAATGACTTCAAAATTGAGCAAACCGAATCTATCCGGTGTATGTAGTATTGAAAATTATCGCGTAGTCCCCCAAGTCCCATCTCTCCCCATCAGCAATACCCAGAATACAGGCCTATTAAATAGAACAAAAGCGCGTTGGAAACTTAAGATATCACACCAACAACCCAAAAAAGCATAACAGAAATAGTAACCCTTTCGGGCAAGACCACAGCGACACGCTCAACCTGCAATCCACTGCCTATATACTGGTAGATACTGCCAATTAGTGGACACCGTAAAGGTATACGTGTTATTGGACCTCCATTGCCGGGAACTCGAACTCTGAACCTCTCGGTAAGGGCACTTAAAGGAGGATAGCTCAATCCCATAAACAGTTGTTTGCGAGGACTTGCTTGGCTAATTTGAGGAAAAGGGATGTCGCGAGATTTTCGGTGCATATTAAGTTTTTGGGAGAGGGATTCTTCTGGCTTTAAGACTTTCGATGTTTTTTGCTTTAATCTACTTGCTGACGTTTTTTTCTCTCCGTGTACTACAGTATATAACGAGGGATGCGAGAAGGGTATGTGTAAACACGGCTGAGGTGTGCTTTTTTTGGTGGGAGAGTCCTTTTTCACATGAGGTTTTTCGGGGTTTCGCTGAGGAGTATTGTTACTAGTTTGCGTTGTGCTTCCGATCTATCTTTTCAAGCTGGCTTTTCGAGCTGTCTTCTAAGCTATCCTCTCCAGATCTCACTCTAAGTTGGTAAGAGGTGGCGAAGATTAATAGATATGTAGAAGTTGACATTATTTGGAATAGACTTATCTAGAAGTTACACTAATTGAAGATTATGTAATAATGCAAGAAGGGCTTAAGGAAAGGGATAAGCTTACAAGTGGAACTGAA